>JBBMKE010209503.1:0-14835 GCA_037834125.1 Lippia alba | reverse complement strand
GCTATATTGAAATGGAAGCAGTGCCAGAATGGCTAGGGAAATTGCCATCCCTCCGGGAATTAGAACTAATCGGTTGCGAGAAATTAACGAGTCTGCCCTCTAAAGAAGGTCTCAAACACTTGACCAGATTACATGTCAATCATTGCCCGCTATTGAATATGCGAAGAGATGATGATAATTCTGAGTGGCACAAAGTCTCCCATATCCCTCATGTCACTATACATCAGGTTCAGTGATTCATGTTCATTCAATTTCAATTTTAATATCTTATGACTTGCTGAAATCAAATTGCTTCTTTCAAATGGGGAAAGAAATAAATAATAACATACAAAATAGAGATGTCTCGGTGAAATTGCTACAACAATTATCTCAAAACATAACAAGTAATCACAAAATTTAAAACCCTTTATATTTTGAAACTATTTGAATCAATATCCTCATGAAATAAACATCTCTCGTTTCTCGCAAAATATTTAATCTTTAAATTTTCGCCGGTACGTACCCCCGCACAAGTGTTTTGACAGTTTTAGGTAGATTTTATCAATCACTAATGAATTGTCATTCCATCTCTGACCCTTAAACTAAAATAAATCCGTGTGAAATACATTGTTGGCTATTAAAATTTGTGAGAAGGAGAAAATCGAAATTGAGTTGTTTTAGAAATGAAAGAAAAGATGCAGATTTGTAGGGAAGATGAAGATCTGTGAGAGAAGTAATATTTAAGAGAATAATATTTAGATTTGCTTAACTAGAGTTAGAAAAATATTTGAGCTTAGTAATTATTTTAATTAAAAATTAATTTTTGAGGGGACACATTTTTATTCGCAGGTTTCGACCAAGCCGGGTTTGAGTTAGAATTTCCCTTATGGGATTTTCGAGTGTGTGTTCCTAATAACTTTCAAAGCAGGATTGTCAAATTGATCATAGTAGTGATATAGAAAGAGTTATTTACACCATACCCCCTGTGTTAGGTGAAATAGGTAGAAAAAATCTTGTGTTACAAAAATTAACACAGAAAACACTTGATTCTTTTTATATCTGAAATAATTTTCAATTATTTTTAGCAGTTATTTTACTCATTATTTTCTTTCTTTTCAGAGTTAGAGGGTGATGGGGTTGAGACTTGAGATAGAGGACCATACCATACTAATACTACTACTTCGGAGGATTCTTTTGAGGCAATTATTTGAAATTTTTGTTGAACTTGTTTTATGCAGCTCTTTTATGTTTTCATCTGAAATATCAACGATTTGGATAATTTGCACTTACGGTTAATCGTAATTTTTGGTTTAAATGTGATGTTTTGGAGTTCGTTGTGATTAATGTAGACAAGGGTTCCCGTAGGTTTCAGAGGACGAATTAGATCCGATCAATCTAACAAAATTCGTTGAATTATTTTCCATTGATGGAATTAGAGCAGTGACATGGGCCTGTTTACACTGTCCTCCCTTGTACCTAAGTATAATTACATAAACTTCCCTTCTTGGTATTGAAATTTGATCAAAACTTAAGAAATACAAGAAGAAACGGCACGAGATCCCTGTTCTATTCTGCTTTCCTGTTCTATGCACCAGATCCCAACCTATGCAAATGCTCCAAGATCTTAAGAATATTATTCGCCTTAACTGCGTAACCAATAATCGAATTCAAACCCTCCAAGGCCTCTTTTCAATGGGTGGAGAAAAAATCTAATTGTGAAATTTCGGGGAAAAATGAGAGAGAAACCTATGTTTTAGAGTGAAAATTTGTGAGAAGTAGAGAGAAACTTGTTTTTTAGGTATAATGATTGACAAACTCATCCATCTACAAACACAGAAACTGGGAAGTGTATCTAAAATGAGAAGATTAAATCATTCAACAGACTATAGTAAATTGTAACTGAATATACATCATACAAATTCGCACATCTCTAATACAATTGCTTGGTGGCAAGAAAAGTCTTCCTGAATGCAGAAAAGAAAACGAGAGATCACCTACGAAATCACATCAAAAACTACATATTCATACATGTAAGTACAAGGAGTTAAAAATGGAGGAAGAAATAAAATTAATTTCTCCAGATGATCCAATCCACAAGAACAAGATTGATGCAGGGGTGTGGTAAAACTGTCCTGATTAAAATGAAGGCACAATTTGCTCCAAAATTGAGTCAAGTTTTCCGCACATCATTGAACAGTGGCAATCATCTGCATAACCAGCAAATACCGCTATGTCAGGAATGTAGAAGCAATTTTGGGTGGACAATGTGCAGAAAAATCAATTCACACACACAAACAACAAGCCTAGTTATCTTAGTTATGCTATTTTGGGCCTATTCATTTGAAGTGCAGAAATATATAGTCACACATGCGAACAATAATAGAATTTTTCACAAAAATTAGCTGAGAAACAAAGTCAGGACTATACAATCGATAATAATCATTATGAGTTTGAATAGTACTATAGGGGGCATTTGATTTGAGGGAGAGATTTGGAGAGAAGGATTTCAAATAAATCGACATTAGATCATTTGAAGTCTACCACACTTGATTGAAACGTAACCCAAGGGGGTGTTTTAAGAACTTTTAATCCATTACACGATAAAACTATCCAAACAAACTCAAGAATGTTTTGCATCTGTTGAGCAACAAAACCAGTGTGTTCTAAGGGATTTGTCGAGATTCTATCCCTTCATCACCCTTGTTAATACCACCATCTAGAGATCCGCATAGAGCTGAATAATGTAAGGACATCTCTCAAACATTCAACCCGAAGTAGTCAATGATAACTGTTCTAGGAAAGTAAGGTGGAAATAAATGAGATCATCTCTCAAACAAATAATTTCAAGAGATATGTAAAAACGGTCGAATGTCCAGGCTCTTGTAGATCCTGAAGTCATCTAGATAATGCTTAGATAACAACAGGCACATTCAATTAGT
The DNA here is from genome assembly GCA_037834125.1 of Lippia alba. Taxonomy (NCBI): domain Eukaryota; kingdom Viridiplantae; phylum Streptophyta; class Magnoliopsida; order Lamiales; family Verbenaceae; genus Lippia; species Lippia alba. The sequence goes on along the minus strand of JBBMKE010209503.1, from coordinate 11,917 downwards.
AATCCAGCCCTGAACTGTAATAGTACAACTAATCAAAAAACTGGATATCAAAAATCCATGCACGATATTAATCACCAGAAGTTCAGTAGACAACATATGATCCTAATTCCTAAGTAGCAACTTACATTTTCAAAATCATAAATGAACATATGACAAGTAGCATATTCGTCCCATTAAATAATTCAAATGAAATAGAGCATAAAGTAAGACATGCAGATTACAAAATGGTCATCATCACCACTAAGAACTAGTAATTCAAGATAGACTGCAAAACAAGGATCACGAAAAAAGCCCTTCACTGAGCGTAGATTTCCATAGCTTATCAAATACATTCAACAGTGGCAGGCTTGTTCCATCAAATTATTACAAAACAGAGCAAAGAGTTAGATAATCACACGATAAAATGCTTTTCGTATCGAATGATTCATTTCTCACAATTCAAACAATAGCTAAGTAGTTAACATACGCTAAGAGTCATACCTCATACCTCATATCCTGGTACAAGAAGTATCGAAGTCATCGGGAGCCACTCTCGCAATCCAAGTGCTAAGAGTCTTCTTCGTATCAGCATGATTCACATAAGCCAACTCATACATGCTGCACAAGTTCACCACAGCGGTCTCATTCAACGCCACAGTTGGAACCCTCTCCAACGCACTCTCCAAAACCTAATCGCCACAACATCCGATCCATCTCTCTCAATACACTCTTCATACTCCCTCACAGCAGAAACATAATCTTTCCCCACCAAATACATCAACGCTTCATTCCTACTCACCAAATTCTTCAACCCCACATCACAATCCCCACCCTCAGTCATTTTTTTCTCCGTTTCAAAACTCCGTTTCGCACCATCTAAATCCCCATACTGCATTTGAATGTACCCTAATTTGGATACCAGCAATGGATCCTCATTCTTGCTTATCTCCGCCCTTCAATAGAGACAAGCACACCTTATACTCCTTCTGGCTCAAATGATGACCGATAATCGCGTTGATCACCTTCAATGTCTCGCATTGACCGATAAAATGAAGAAACGTATAGAGACGATCGAGCCCTAATTGACGATCTCCGAGGGCGAAAGACAAGTGAGCGTGCAGCCATCGGAGGGCAAAAGTCACCATGGATCCAGGAGTGTACAAAATGTTGGAATTTTGATATCAAAATCTAATAATTATTAAATGAGAAAATTAATACTAAAGTTAATAATTAATAAACATACATTTATATTTAGATATATGCAATATTTTCGAAAGATACGACCTTTCGAATTAATAGTTGTGATGAATAGTTGTCACTTTATTCGAAAATGTGTGTTATAACATTATTTTGTTTCGGTAATAACCGAAAAAGTGTTTTAAATAACTAAAAGTGATAGGTACGCACCCTTTTGAAGAGGCACATGAATATTTATAAATAGATCCCACTATTATGCATTTCAATCATCCAATAATCCAATCCAAAACATGCAATTCATTTTTTACATACAAATGGATGTAGACATGTAGTAGAGTCTAAGTTTTAAGAGAGTTTAAATACTTAAAGTTCATTGATCTCGTAATTTGTAGTGCTACAATTACGAGAAGTGGTGGTTGTATCTTGAGAGACGATCCGTAAACACCCGATCGGGGCAATTTCGTCTTAAGGAAAGAGAGTCAAACTCTCGCCTCGACCTTCGCAATTATCGTAGTAAAATCACGCCCCTTTGTTGCTCAAAAATATCTAACACAAAACTCCATGAAAATCAATTTTACTCATTGATTCAGTCGATTTGCCCCAACTATCTTCAAATTCCTACAAAATGTAGTTTCCTACGATAAAAACATATAATCAATTAAGTAATTATAATTAAACTAAATTAAGGGATAAAATATACCAATTCAAGCTCAATAATTAGATAATAGATGAATTATCAAATTTCTCCACTCTTAGATGATATTTGCCCTTAAGCATAAATTAGGATTAAAAATAAGAAGAAAAAAAAATCATTTCCACTCGATCAACTATGCACATAGGTAATGTAACTAGGAACGAGAGTACAATCTTGTCCCAACGTTTACAAAATATCAAGAAATGCAACAAATTTCTCACATGAGAAGACACAAGCTCGATTTCAAATTAAAGCGCATACATTAATTACCGATCGAATTTTAATTAACAATCAATCAAGTTTAGAAAACACATTTCACAGTTAAAATATTAGAGGGCATTTTAGTGTTATATATATAACACAGAAAAATTAGAAAGGAGGCAAACTGGTGTTTATAAAATAATATAAGTAGGTCCGGTGCTATTTAATTTTACACAAAGTGGTGGTTTGAGAATTATTTATCATACAAGGAAGTAAATTGTTTTTATCTCTATGTACATACGGTTCACATAACAGAACATTCATTAGGATTCTCGTCGCTAAACATGTTAACGTTTGCATTCGAGGAAGTCGGATGAGGCGGTGGCAGCCCTTGCGCGGTATGAACGGAGTTTCCCGTGTTTGTAGATGCTTCGGGATAGTACATTGGTGCACCGTAGTCTTGATGGACGTGTGCTTTGTTGTACATAGGCATCGTATAATACGTGTTAGGATTGTATATGGTGTACATAGGCATCGTATAATACGTGTTCGGTTTGTACATGCTGTAGATATTAGGAAAGTAAATCTTGTAATTAGCCGTGATTATTGTATTTACCTTTATTAGCGTAGCATAATCTGTATTTATTGGAGCCTGTACCTCGTAGTATAATGAAGCAGAAATATAAGAGAAAATTTCCCCAATCATGTTTTCTTCTAATTCCAACATGGTATCAGAGCGGGCGACGATCCAATAATTGGATCTGAACCTTGCTCATCACGTACCGACCCTTTCCCGACCATGGCCGACGACAGCAGCAGCAGCACTGGCAAGGGATCGCAACAGCCTAGCGATTCCCTAGCCACAAAATTAGTCAGTTTACTCAGCAACTTACAAGCACCACAATCAGAAATAAATCAAAGCCATCATATGCCCCAATCCGTCTCAATTAATATCAAATTAAACCAGTTTAATTACTCTCTATGGTCACGGCTGATGAGGATGGAAATAGGAGGGAGAGGAAAGTTAAGCCATCTTACCGGCAATCCTCCACCACCGGCGACAGATTCTCCGTCGTACACACAGTGGGAGCAATCGGACTTGATAGTGTGTACCTGGCTTCTCCACAATATGGAACCGGAGTTAGTCACAGTATTCGCCGAATACCCATCGGCCAAAACCCTATGGGAAGGACTCAATTCAACGTATAGCCAAAGCAGCGATAGTTTTCAGATCTTCGATCTCACGGTTCGAGCAAATAACTTGAGGCAAGGAACCGAGAGCATCGAAAAATACTACGGCAACCTTCAACGAATCTGGAGGGAAATAGAAGTTCGGCAACCAAACCCGATGACCTGTGAAAAAGATATCACAACCTTCAACCGCCTCAGATCCGAAACCCAACTTTTCCAATTTCTCGCCGGGATCGACGATAGATACGAACCGGAGCGACGCGATCTATTGAAAGAAGATCCGTTGCCCTCGGTTGAAAAAGCCTATGCCACCATCCGACGAGAAGGAAATCGAAGAGAAATCTTAGTGGGACGGAGTTCATCACCGGCGACGGAAACAGGTATCGGGGCCGGCTTGCTTGCCGGAAAACCAGGACAAGGAAGAACAGGGGTTGGCCGCAGTAGAAAACCAGAAACTCGATCCACAGGGCCGCCAAGGCAATCACCGGCGACACCAAGGTGGAATTCCGGTAGCAGCAACGGACCGCCGACAGGCGGCGGCGGAAATTTTTCCGGTGAAGGACCACCACAGTGCGATCATTGCAAGAGAATAGGCCACACAATTGATGGGTGTTACGAGATCATTGGGTGGCCTGAGGGGTGGAAGAGTCGCCGCCGAGACCACGCGCCACCGGCACACGGCAGGGCGGCGATCGCCGCTGGCGGCGGAGAGGAGAAGACGGAGAACAGAGATGGAAAGGAGATTGAGGCTGCGGCTGATAATGGAAAAGGGAAAGGGACGGCACTTTTAGGTATGGGGCTAGGGTGGAATTTACCATCCTGCCCCTCTGCAACTTATTCTTTTAATTCAGCCCCATATTTCAGTTCAGCCCCAACAGTTTATAATTCTTGCAATTTCCCCCATAATGATGTAGTTAGTAGCAAAAGATCCTGTTTTGTCAATAATTGTACAAGGAACCCCAAGTTTACTTCACATGAGACAGGAGCAGCACTTCATGTCAGCACTTACCCGGAGTCACAAAAATCTAGATGGATTTTTGATTGCGGGGCTACAGACACGATGACTTATGATCGGTCTGATTTGACCAATTATAGTAGTGCCTCTCGGGATGGTATTGTAACAGCCAGTGGAGGTGTTTTGGACGTGCAGGGTGCAGGCACAGTTACCGTAGCACCAAACTTGAAATTAAAGAATTGTCTCTATATTCCAAGTTTATCCTGCAAATTGCTTTCAATTAGTCAAGTCACGAAGCAATTAAACTGCATGTTGGTGATGTTTCCCTCGTTTTGTTTATTGCAGGATATTCGTTCGGGGAAGGTGATTGGGCGTGGTACTGAGGAACATGGATTGTACTATGTCGACGAGGTGGCTCAACAGGGAACTGCAGCGCTTGCTCACGGGACAGTGAACCGTCAACAGTGGTTGTGGCATCGTCGGCTAGGACATGTGTCGTCAGGGTACCTTCAGTTGCTTTTCCCGAAATTTTTCCCAAAAGATTGTCAGTTTAGTTGTCAAACTTGTTCTTTAGCAAAAAGTCATAAACAGTCATATCCAGTGTCAAGTTCTAGGTCTAGTACTGTTTTTTCGTTGGTTCACTCCGATGTATGGGGGCCTGCCCCAAACACAGCATCAACTCATGGGTTTAAGTATTTTGTTTTATTCATCGATGATTATTCCAGGATGACCTGGGTTTATTTCTTGAAAAATAAAGCTGAAGTTTCTTCTAAATTCACTGAATTTTATCATATGGTAGAAACCCAATTCAAAACCCGTATCCAAGTACTTAGATCCGATAATGGGGGGGAGTATGTTAATTCTACCCTTAAGCAGTTCTTTAGTGATCATGGGTTGATACATCAGACTTCGTGTCCGCACACCCCTCAGCAGAACGGCGTCGCCGAACGGAGAAACCGACAACTTTTAGAGATGTCCAGAGCCTTACTTATTGAGTCCTGCTGTCCTCAATATTTGTGGCCTGAAGCTGTAGCATCTTCTGTTTACCTAGTGAATCGCCTACCCTCAAAACCACTTAACTTCGAAACCCCTTTACAGTGTCTTGCTAAACAAGTTAGGCTTCCCTCTATCCTAACCCTTCCTCCTCGGGTGTTTGGATGTTCTGTGTTTGTCCACCTTCCTAAGCATACTCGTAACAAGCTAGATCCTTGCTCAGTCAAATGTGTTTTTGTGGGATATGGGGTCCATCAGAAGGGGTACCGTTGTTTTCACCCATCATCCCGACAACTCTATACAACTATGGATTGTGATTTTGTCGAGACTGAGTACTATTTTACAGCCCCACTCAGTGGTCAGGGGGAGAGTCAGCAGCGGGATCCACTGAGTGGGGTGCCACCCATCAGTTGGCCAGACACAGTCCTAACAGAGCAAGTAGGCGGAACCACCGAGCCACCACCTCCCATGGTACAATCCACGGCCCCGTACGACTCCATCATCCATCCAGCGAATACTCCTGAAGTAAGTAAAACAATTAGCAGTTCAGTTTCTATTATTCCCTATGATAATAACAGTGCAGGGAGCAGTGAGGATCAGGGGGAGAATGGCAGCAGTGAAAGTGATGTAGACCGTAATACAGAGAGATATGTGTTGCCTCCACGTTCCACGAGAGGTGTTCCTCCGAAAAGATATGAGCCAGACCATGTCGGTCGCACACCGAGATATTTGGTCGCCAACATGGTCAGACAGAACGTAGCTCCACAAGCTCTTGCTCATACACGTACCATTCAATCCGTCAGAATTCCAAGTAGAATAGAAGAAGCACTTAGGGATGAGAACTGGGTCAAGGCAATGGAGACAGAAATGGAGGCATTAGAGAAGAATGGAACATGGGAGAAGTGTACAATACCTGATAGAAAAAAAAAACAGTTGGATGCCGTTGGGTATTTACAGTAAAACATCAGGCAGATGGAAGTATTGAGAGGTACAAGGCAAGGTTAGTGGCAAAAGGATATACGTAGACATACGGGATTGATTACTCGGAGACTTTTTCACCCGTAGCAAAGATAGACACCATCAGGGTATTGTTTTCGGTAGCAGCTAACCGAGATTGGCACCTATATCAGTTCGATGTCAAAAATGCGTTTCTGCATGGAGATCTTCAGGAGGAAGTGTATATAGATCCACCCCCAGGATTCGCAAGGAAGTTCAGTTGTAGAGAAGTGTGCAAGTTAAAAAAAGTACTGTACGGACTAAAACAGTCACCCCGAGCATGGTTTGGCAGGTTCTCAGCAGCTATGAAGAAGTATGGCTATCATCAAAGCAACTCAGATCACACGTTATTCATTAGAAGGCGAGGTGAGCTGGTAACGTGTTTGATTATATATGTTGATGACATGATAATTACAGGGGATGATCAGGAGGAGATTGCACAGCTCAGGAGAAACTTGTTCCAAGAGTTTGAAATGAAGGACTTAGGGCCATTAAAGTACTTTCTTGGGATAGAAGTACTACGCTCTAAGAAAGGAATCTATATCTCGCAAAGGAAGTTTGTTTTGGACTTGCTAACCGAGACGGGGTTGTTGGAGTGTAAGCCAGCAGACACTCCCATGATTGTCAATCATGGCTTGAGAGTGGCAGAAGGTGCAGAAGAGACCGACAAGTTGCAGTATCAACATTTGGTGGGAAAATTAATCTATCTAGCCCACACCAGGCCAGACATTGCCTATGCAGTAGGGGTTCTGAGTCAGTTTATGCACAGGCCACAGAAAGAGCATATGGAAGCAGCTCTCAGAATATGCAGGTATTTGAAGGGTTGCCCAGGGAGAGGGGTTATCTTTCAAAAACACGGACACTTGGAGATTGAGGCCTACACAGATGCAGACTGGGCAGGAAACCCAAGTGATCGACGGTCGACATCTGGCTACTTCACACTAGTCGGGGGTAATGTAGTGACATGGAAGAGTAAGAAACAGAAGGTAGTGGCTCTCTCGAGTGCAGAAGCCGAGTTCCGGGGAGTTGCACGAGGAGTAGCAGAAATTCTTTGGTTGAGAAAGTTGCTTACAGAAATTGGCATTTCTCCAACCAGGAAGTGCAGACTTATGTGTGATAATCGGGCAGCAATCAGTATATCTGAGAACCCTGTACAGCATGATCGTACGAAGCATGTTGAAGTGGATAGACATTTCATTAAGGAAAAGATTGAGGAAGGGGTGATTGAGCTTCCTTTTGTAAGGTCAGAAGATCAGCTTGCGGACATATTGACCAAGGCCGTAAATGGAAGGATATTTGCAGAAGTACTAGGCAAGTTGCAAATCGGTGATCCGACTTTACAACTTGAGGGGGAGTGTAGATATTAGGAAAGTAAATCTTGTAATTAGCCGTGATTATTGTATTTACTTTTATTAGCTTAGCCATAATCTGTATTTATTGGAGCCTGTACCTCGTAGTATAAAAAAGCAGAAAAATAAGAGAAAATATTCCCCAAATCATGTTTTCTTCTAATTCCAACATATATATATATATATATATATATATATATATATATATATTGATTGATATATTATCCGATCGATGATATAGATATATATACTCGGTTCAAGAACACAATATCTGAGGGGTTTGATATAAGAGAATAAGAAAAGTTAAGTATTTTTCCCCATTAACGAGCAATTGGTCTAAATTCATTATGTTCTAGAGTACTTGTACGGAGCACCAAATATATATAAGATGGTATTATTTTGACGTTGCAGGTGCTCCTAATTAGGTCTTGTAATCCAAAATTACAATTTTGATACTAACACAATGATAAAATAAAAAAGGTGAAAAAGTCAAAAACCTCAATCTTTGAAGGTTTTACGCATTATTTCCCTCAACTTATGAATTTTTTTCGATTTTGTTAGATAAGTACTTTTTCTTATTTTTAAAAAACGTCAACTAATATATTATCAAATTAACAAATACAATTGAAGCAGAACAAATTGAAATAACGAAGCTAAAACTGTAAAGGACAAACGCTAACTGCAGTTATCGAAAATGAATAAACTATATAACTAGTGTCACGCTGAATATCAACTTTTATAGGAAAGATTAGATGATAATAATAAAATTGAACTCTAACAAATAAACTAAACTTTCATACGGGAGAGATAAAGCTTCAATTTGAAAGTGATAATACTTTTGAAAGACTTCATAAATAACATTGTGTACGGTACATTTTTAGTTTATAGTTTTAAAACTTTCTACGTAATTTTCGATTGTATAAAAGGAATATTTTGTTTTAAGTAATTTTTTATATCAACTTAATTTTAAATTTTCGATGATGTCTTCCACTGTTTTCAAAATCAGAGGCAATTTACTGTTGAGACAAAGATATAAAAATTATTAAAATACAAAATTATACAAATTTAATGATTACGAAGCAACCAGCATCCCCCAAAAATTGGGAGTTATATGCGATCAGCCCTGATGAAAAAAAATTAGAAAGCCCTGAAAATTAATGAATATTACTATTTATAGCTAGCTACCATGCTTAGTTATACAAGCGCGTATATTTACATAATAATTTTTACCCAAAAAAAAATGTATATCGACACAATAATCATATATATATATATATATATATACGCAAACAGACAAATTATAATACACCAAGTCCTAACTAAGGCAACTAGGGGTGTTTGACGTAATTATTTTGCAAATACATGTTTTCTTTATTGCCTTCGTAATAAAATATGTGATACGTCGTGATAATGGTATCTACTTAGTTAATTATTTTAAATGTTAGTACAAATGGATATATTAATCAATTAAGCAGTGGGGCTAGTGGTATTAAAGCATATATAATAAACTCAACTTGCAAGGTCGTGTCGACAATATTTTGTATACATGCACAAAATCAAGAAGATAATATATAAATTAGGTGCACTATTTAAAGAAAATGATATGTTATTAAAACTTGAAGGACCTTATCCTTCTTGGTTTAATTCAGCGTAAAACTGTAAGATTCATATTTTGAGAAGTGTAAATACAATTATTCATATTTTTAAAAGTGTAAATACTTGTCCATATATTCTCGCTCATAAATGACACGATATCCAAGGGTCAACTTGAATTACCTGTTAAAAGAAAATTTGCAGTCTCTTAATTAATTGTTAGTGGGTTAATCTTTACATTATACAATATATATATATATATATATATATATATATATGATCATTACAAGCTATTTTACTTTTGTATAATTGCGTCGTGTTTTCCGTACCTTATAAAGTCGTAGACTATGGGGTTCATGGTTTGAAAACTTTTTAAAATTAATTTTGGATAAGTGAAATTTCCTAAAGTTTTGTCAAAAAAGTGGAAAGTAGGAATTTGGAAAACATTTTAGAAATCGGGTAAAGTTGATTAATACGGAAGAAGGTACAAGTTGTACGATTTGCAATAAAATAATTGAACCGGAACAAATAATCGAATTAGCTTTTCAAAATAGGGAAGACAATTGGAGAAGCCAGTTGGAGTCTTGGATATTGAAGTTCAATTGTAGATAGATTAAACTTCAATTGATCCGTGAGATGACCGTCTCGTTCGGATTAATATATATGTTTGGTGCAATTTTTGAATTCTTGGAATATAAGTTGAAATTAAATATAAATTATTTTTTAAAAGGGATATCAATTTGTTACACTTGAATTATTTAATTTATATATATAGTTTATTATCATATTTTCATAACCATATTTTGTATTTTCATTCAAGTGCAACGCAATTTATGGAAAAAAAAAGTGTAAAGCAATTTATGAGCGACTTGTGTGTGGAAATCTGGAGATGATACATACATTAATTTAAAAGAAATATAATTTCAGCACATGTAACATTTTATCTTTGTGTTCAGAATGTGATTCTCTTGATTACAGCACGCAGTCTCGTATAAAGATTCGTTTTCGTAATTAACAAGTGTTTTAATATCATTTTGTTATGTATCTAATCTCAAATTAATTGAACGAGTTCAGTCTTCGAGTCATTTAAATAACTTTAAATCGAACATAAACTACTGTCAGAAAATATTTATCACTTAAATTTAAATTTTTTAACTTACTTAAAGAGGCGACTTTGTAATTTTTTATTCCTCATAGATGAGACACACATCCCTTAAACAAGGTTTTCATAGTTTAAATCTTAACTTGGTGAAAGACTTAATTAGTTTGAAAATATTAACCTTATTACGACAATCATCGGTTCTCTTATTGTAAGACATAGGCATCATAATAGTTCCTCATTTCCAAGCTCAGTTTTCTCAATGTAAGAAATAGGCATCATAATAGTTTCTCGTTTTCAAAGCTCTTTGATGAACAAATCGCTCCTCCTCGAGACTTTGGAGATAGCTTCTACATATAACACTTTGTCTCCTAATTTAAGAAGAGCTTCTCATACATGTAACAAGAGCGAGATATAACTCCGACACATATAGCACTTTGTTACGTATTTTAAGAGGTGAAACACATATTGCACTTTTTTATATAAATTTAAGAGATGGTTCCATTCATGCACGTACAATTATTTATCCCCGATATTTCAAGAGGTGAAGCACTTGTAGCACTTCATATAATACTTTATTCCACAATTTAAAAGATAATTCTCATAAATACAGGTACTAATTATTTGTTACATTCTCAAATGCAAGTCTATTTGATACTGAGTATAATTTTCTTATTCATTGAGTATAGCTTGCGATTCAAAATATTGTTTCCGTACATGTAGGTTCCAAAATTTATTTCTTATATATCTGAACTTGAATTAAGTCATCATAAATATAATATAGACCTCTTAAATAAAATTTTTAATTTAAATTTAATTTTTCGAAAAAGAATAGTTCGGGACGGTCGCCCCTATTATAAACACCTTCAATATTCGAGTTTGGAGAAAACCTATTGAATTTAAAAAATAAAAAAAAAAAAAGAAAAAGGAAAAGAAAGAAAGAAGCTGCTTGGAGGTTACAATCAACTTTTACTTTAATCAAAAGCATCTTTGAAAGTTCTAAAAATGATTTAGACTTTAGTAAAAACAAAATGGGTTATAAATCTACTTTTTTAACATTAAAATAACTTTATGGAATTTAACCAACATTATTAATCACTGTCGGTGGTCTGGAATTCTAGAGAGTTGAGACATATATTGGAAGCCCACAAGAAATTACTTGTATAATTAATGCTGTTAGGTAGCTAATTATATTGGGGTGTGATTAATTTGTTGCTGGAACAAAATTAGTTTGTTAATTAATTAATGATGTCTTGTATGTCTGGCCATAGTTGGATTTTAGCGTCACAGTAATTAATGCTTAAATTTAATTTGGAATGTTAATCATTTATTATTAGTTATTGTTATAAATATAAGCTCTACGCCATTCCATTGAAGAATGGTTACCCTGTCTTAATCAAAGGAAAATTCATTTATTGTATTTCCTTTTTTTCTTACCATCGACGAAAAAAAAACTCCCATTTCTTAGTGGATTTTAAAAGGAAATCAAAGTGGTCCATTATTTACATTAGGGCTAATTACAGATACCCCCAACGTGTGGGGTTGTGCACTTTCCCCTTCAACCTTTGGATCGGTGCGTTTTCCCCCCTCACATTTGCAAAACTTAACACTTTGCCCCTCTGACACTATTCCGGCGGAATATTCCGTTCAAAATTAACTTTGACCGTCGA
>JBBMKE010209285.1:0-14837 GCA_037834125.1 Lippia alba | reverse complement strand
CAGTTAATTGATCAAAACAGATGGTACCATTTTGATGATTCCCATGTGTCAGCCGTAAATGAGTCAGAAATTAGGACGTCTGCAGCTTATGTGTTGTTCTACCAACGAGTTAAACATTCTTCTAATGGAGCAGCAGGCGAGACCTCGGAGCGGCACGCCACTTCTTGAAATTGTGATGCTTCTTTGACACTAAGAAGTTTCCATATTTTGCTCTCTAAGTGAAGAAGCAATAATATGCAATGGGATCGCCGACGAGCTAGGGCATTTTTCGATGAATTGAGAAGATCGAAGCATGGAACTCTTAAGAAGTTTTGCTGAAGCTTCATGACATAGAAGATGATGTAGGTCATGAAAGAAGAATGGTATACAATATTATTCTTACGGCTATAAATTTTTTGTAGGAAGTGTTAAAGGTGGCGGGCGTTAAGGTATCTGATATGGATCTATAGTTATTTGTAGGGGTGTATTTTGAGCTGAAATGGTCATGTTTGGTTAAATTAAAATGCAATCTAGAATCGAGATGATGTACCATTTAAGCGCAACTAATTTATTCTTGCGATTCTTGGACATCTGCTGCAAAATATGTGCAACACTGCATTTCTTTGTCTTGTTTTCTCATTAAAATTGAATTATTTATATAATGAATTAAAGTGGCATGCCCTTGAGCATATCTATACTACGTAAAAGAGAATGGTAAACGTTGTTGGCAATACTTAGTTGCAAATTGATTTGATAGCTGAAGCCGTCAAGCCAGTGTCACCGCGACCTTAAAATCTTAATCTGTAAAATTATATGAGACAATATTAGGTAAATCTATTTTGGTTTACCGATTTTACCATAATTTTAGATCTTGCTTGTTTATGCGACTTTAAGTTTTTGATGTGAACTCCTCGACTTGATCATGATCTGAGGAAAAGTTTTAAAGACCACAGTCAGAAACCAATTTCAATTGAGATCGAAGTATTTATTAAAGGTGAGATGCTTGATTTACTGAATGGATCGAGGAGGGGTTTGTTTCTTTTGTTGCAGATTCTGAATGTTGGTTCGATGCTTGGAGATACGGCTAGACTGAATGGACAGCGTTGCCTTTGGCTTATTATCCGCCTAATTAGTTCAATATTTGGATTAACATTAATTATAAATAAGTTTTATTTGGATTGTATATAATTAGGTATCAATTGACTTATTACCGCCTAATTAGTTTAATATTTGGATTAGCATTAATTATAAATGAACTTTATTTGAATTGTTACATAGTTGGGTATCTATTAACTTATTACCGGCCTAATTAGTTCAATATTTGAATTAGAATTAATTATAAATAAATTTTATTTGGGTTGCTACAAGGTATCTATTATCTAGCTTGTTACATAGAAAAATCTATCTAAATGAGTCTTAAATACTTTTATTTGGGTAACCGAAACAATATAACTACTAGTTGCTAACATACTCCTCTTCAATCTCGAGGCCCTTTGGTGGTTGATCCCACACCATTCTTTTCTCCTTCATTTCTTGGTCAAGCTTGGCAATTGAGTCTGCAAGTTTGTTCCCAGTTTGTCTAATCTGTCTACCTAGGCAAAGTTCAAAGGCTTCACGAGACTTCATAACAATCGCGCCCAGAGGATGGTCCGCCACATCCTCAGTCTGCATCATGCTTATCACCGTAGCCCAGTCACTTTCAACTTCAATGCGAGGTAGTCTCTCCTCCCATGCCAATTTTAGTCCTTAAACCCAACAGTTCTACGGTCACAATGTCCGCGTCACCAAGTTGCCAAGTGTCGTGCTCATCTTGAATAACTCCCCCCGCCGTAGCAGTCTTTTTATGTTGGTACCCACTGCTATTAGTGTTGAACTTATACCATCCCAGTTAGTTTGGGTTGCTCCCACGTGAAAACCCGATTGATGTTTGTCTTATCCTTCTGCACATGTTGCATACTTTTGATGTACAAGGATGTCTCCTTAATTTTTATTTATTTATTATTATTATTATTATTATTTTTTACTCACACACACCCAAGTGGAATTCGAACCCGGAACCTCACCCTTGAGAATGAACCCATTAACCACTTGAACCAACCCCTATTGACCGGCTGTCTCCTTAATGTTATTAAGAATAATGTTTATTGGGTATTTCCTTTGTTTGTAACACCATCGATTTCTAGCCTTCCATATCTCCCACAATCCGGCTAGGAACATAAACTTTCATTCGCATTCCGAAGCTAACACATTTTGGTAGTGACGTTTCCAAGCATTCTCAACCCAACCTTGATCTTGTAAGCTTTGAAACTGCTCCCATTTTGGTGGATCTCCTCGATACCATATTCACAATTGGGCACGTCGAAACATATGCAGAATATCCTCGTGCTTGAAGCCACATTTTTGGCACCTCCCATCATCCATCATTTGCCTATCTTTTTGGAGAGCGTTGCATATTAATCTTCCATGATTCAGCTGCTAAAGAAAATATTTCACTTCGTTAGGAATGGTGCTTGTCTGGAAGAGTCTCTAGGAGGGATTCAGATTGCTCAACGGTGGCGTCATGTTATTATATGCCGAACTACAACAGTATCTGCCATTAGAGGTCCCTTTCCAAATTCATATGTCCTTATGTACGTTGGGGTGGAGCTCGGTTTCGAGCTTACTAAGATCCAATTTGTTCAGATTATCCAAGATATCTGCCACCATGAAGTTTCGTTCCTCTTCTAATATCGACCCTTACACCAGATTTGCAACCTCCCGACGGTGAGCCCGTAATCGTCCCACAACCTTACATCCCTGCCATTTTTCTTTATTTAAATACTGATTAATGAAAATCATCTTCTTTTCGATCCGTTCTTTTTTGTTATATCGTTTCCTACATGGTATTAGTTGTTTAAAATCCTTCCACACTCAGTTTTCTCTTTTTCTTTTTAGTTTCATGGCGACTCCTCGCAGACGGCAACTTTAGGGTCACTATTCTCTTTGTTTTTTTTGAGTTTCATGGTGACTCCTCCAAACACACTTTAGGGTTACTGTTGTTGTTCCACATCATAATCAGGCAACACATAATGTTGTTTCACATCATAATCAGGCAAGCCCGTATTATCTCTTCGCTCATCTTTATCAATGATTTCTCAAGGTCATCTTTATCAATGATACTTTCTCCGTCCAAACAGCTTATCTTTATCAATAATTTATATCAATGATTTTTCTAGGTTATTCTATTAAAATTCTTGATTTCTCAAGGTCATTATGTCAAAATTCTAATGATTTCTCAATTCTTCTCATCTCAAACTTTTTTTCCCTCAAGGTCATTCTGTCAAAATTCTAAAGAATTTTCAATTTCTCTCCTTTCAAACTCTCTTTTTCTTTTGTCCTTTTCTTATATTTAATTTCTTAGATCCTCAACTCTCAAGATTCTTTTACTCCTATTTCTTGAATATGTCTAATATGTTTTTTGTCATTCAATTTCTTAGGTCCTCACCTCTTAAAATTCCTTCACTCCTCTTTCTCTGAATATGTTTGATATGATTCACGTGGATATTTCGAGACAGATTTGTACCTTTCTATATAAAGATTTATTTTTCATTCCTCACAATTGTTGTTGCTCTATCACCGGGATTTTATGTATTCCTCAACTCTTTGTGTCTTTTTTGGCTTTTCTCTCATTAGCTCACTGTGTTTTGTGTCTTCGTTGGCTCTTCTCTCATTTGCTCACGTTCTTCTCCTCATTCTTCACAATTGTCATCATTCTACTCACAATTGTTGTTGCTTCCTCGACTTTGTTGTCTTCCTTGGCTTTTCTCTCATCAACTACTTTGTGTCTCCCTTAGCTCTTTTGTTCTTCCTTGAATCTTCTCTCATAAGCTCATATTCTTGTGTCTTCCTTGGCATGCTACTTATGTTGTGTCATTCTTACTTTTCTCATTAGCTCACGTTCTTCTTCTGACGTTGATCTGAGGTTGAATATGGAATATGAAACTCTATATGTTATGTTTTCGTTAGCATGCTACTTGTGTTGTGTCTTCCTTGCTCTTCTCTCATCATCTCACGTTCTTCTTCTAAGACTGAATATGGAGCTTTATGCTACTTATATCTTTTAATGGTTTTATGCTACTTGTGTGTTTTAATGGTTGCTCTATCTTTTTCATGATGTTAACAAGCAATGCTTTTCTTCCCGTCAAATTTGTCAACCAGCACTTACTTCCTTCTATATCACCCACTCTTCTTCCCGTCTAATTTGTCAACGAACTCATTGCATCCTTCTACATCACCTATATACTTTCATCCTTCTAAACCAACTATATTCTATTTGATGCGGCTAAATACAACAACACCATGTCAACGCTTCCCAACCACTCATAATCAGCCGCGTGACTAATGGAATTTGCATAAGATGGTATTGAATTTTTTGTCATGTATAAGTCATAAAGGTGAAGATATTAGGATGTTAATTGAAAAATATTTGCTTGATTGGGGGATAAATAATATATTTTCTATCACAGTTGATAATGCCTCTTTCAATGATACTACGGTTGGTTACTTTAAAAAAAAAAAGATAAAAACTTGGAAGGTGATTTGTGATGGAAAATATTCGCGTTTGAGGTGTGTTGCTCACATTATTTAGCTTGTTGTGAAAGATTTATTGCCAGAGATTAGTAAGGCAGTTAATCGTTTTCAGACGGTGGTGAGATATTTGAGACTATCACCGGCTGGATGGAAAAAGTTTAAGGATTATGCTGAAGAAGAAAAAGTATATACGGGGAAATTGTTAAGTCTTAATTGTCCAACTCGGTGGAATTCTTGTTACTTTATGCTTGAGAGTGCACTGATTTTTTGAAATGTATTTGATAGATATTATATATGTGATAAAAATTTCCATAATGATTTTAGCATTGGAGGGACATATGGTCATGTTGGGCTTCTTACTTTTCATGGTTGGGTGGTTATTGAAAGGTAGGTGAAAGTTTGAAACATTTTTATCGATTTACTGTGAGTGTGTCTGGTACAAAATTTGTCACGTCTAATGTGTTTTTAGATGAAGTGAGTGATTATGACACTTCGATAAAACAATGGATTAAGGGTAATGATAAGGAAGTTGCAAAAGTTGCAAAAAGGATGAAAATAAAGTTTGATAAGTATTGGGGTGATACGAAAAAGATGAATATGTTGTTGTTTGTTGTAGTTGTACTTGATCCTTGCTACAAGCTCACTTATGATGGTGAATTGGGAGTTGAAATCTCTTATCTAGTCACAAAAGTCCTCCAGGAGTTGTTTGAAGCATATCATAATATGTATGTTGGTACTTTCTGCAAGAACATCTTCAGATTCTACATTATGCATTTCGAGCCAAAGCTGTGTAACTGATTCTTATTTTAATGCAGAGAAAGAGGCAACAACTGCTCGTAGAATGTCTCAGTAGCTCAGTAGTGTTGGTCATAGTTCAAGCAGATCAAAACTGGAGAGATATTTGAAAGAGGATGGAGAACCTCTTGACTCAAATTTTGATGTTCTAGAGTATCGGAAATTAAAATCCTCCCAATTTTCGGTGTTAGCGAAGATGACTTGTGATTTGTTTTTTATGCTCATTTGAATGTTGCCTCAGAGTCTATATTCAGTACATCGGGTCACGTGATAGATGATTTTAGATCTTCTTTGACTCCAAGAATGGTGCAAGCTCTCATTTGTACTCAAGGTTGGTTTCGCCATGAGCCTCCTAGTGAGAGATTAGTTGAGGAAGACTACAGTAAAATTGAGTTAATTGAAAAAGGTATTATATGGATTATAACGAATACATGTTTGATGTCTTACAACTTGACTTTAACAATTATCATATTTGTTGTGTTTTGTAGAGGAGATCTCAAGTGCCAAAATGCAATCTATTTATTTTAGCATTTAAAAGAGTTGATGATTAGGTGGTAAATGGTAATGGTAAGATATTTGTATTTTGCAATGAATTTTTCTTCTAAATTTATTTACAATGTTTTTTTTTCTTTTTTGCATTTTATAAGTAGTTGAATGAAATGAATTTGTGATGTGCCGCTGAAATGAGTTTATGTGGTCACTGGTCAGTGTCATGAATGTGATGAATCTGGTGAATGTGAATGCAAATCTGGAAGCCAAGAAGAAAGAGAAAGATAATCACTTTTGCATGGGATGTTTAGGAGTTCAAATTGAAGATTGAGTACATCGTCGTTTTGAAGAAGTTTATGCACTTTTGTAATAGAATCGTGTTTGAGACAATTACATTTTTATTAGTACGTTGTTTTCTTAATTAATCGTCTAAACCTCAGCTGATTGGCCATTATGGGCTTTTGCATGCTATATAAGGATGTAATCCGCTTTTGTAGGGTTACGCTTAATGAAAAAGTGCTGCTATCTTTCCTCATTCTCTCTCTTTTCCCTTTCTCTGCATCTCTGAATCTGTCTCTTTTCTGCATTTTTCGGTCAACTTCCTCATTTGTGCAAACTTATCATCTGAATACTATTGCATGCATTTATTGCATTGTGGTTTTAGAGTATAAGAAGGGTTGGATTATTACATTTGGCCTCAGAGCTGGTCTCGTGTTAACCTGGAAAAGAAACGAAAATAAGACAAAAAATTATAACCAATGAATTGAAAAGCTTGAATCGACGGTGAACCAGCTGAAAAAGAGTCAGTTGGTGTTAACTGGAGCGCAAGCTGAAATCAAGCAGCATCTGGAGGATTTTTCAAAGAAAATGAAAAGATCCCTCAATGCGAAGATGGAAGAGCTGTGTCGTCTTGTCAAAGGGAAGTCTACTGGCCCTGTTTTATCCGAAAACTCGGGGACATCTATGTATGCAGATGTAGCAGCAGGCATGGGGAGTGGATCTACTCCTCCTCCACTGAATACAACACCAATTGGGAATGCAACCATCAGTCGTTCTAGATCTGATGCAGGTTTGATCCCTTCTCCTGGAGCTAGAAATATAGATCTGCAATTTCAAGGGCCACTTAAGGGTAAGATTGAATTTCCTAAGTTCAGTGGGGAAGATCCTAGGAGTTGGCTATGGAAATGCCATAAATACTTCATGTTTAACCCAGCATCAGATTATGAGAAGGAGATGACTGTAGCTATGCATATGGAAGGTATAGCTGATCACTGGTACTTAGAGTACATAGAAGGAATGGAGAATCTGGGTTAGGGTGTGTTTAATGACTTGGTTATGCAGAGATTCTCAAGGAAATATGAACAGAAATTGATTGGGCAGTTTAACAAGCTCAAATAGCTAAAAGGTGTGGAGGAATATATCTTGTGGTTTGAGGAGCTTAAATCCTTCATGGTGAATACGATCAAAAGTTTTATCTCAAGATTGAAAGAAGGGGTGGGACAAATGGTTGAGATATTGGAACCATCTTCACTAATGCATGCTATATAGTTAGCAAGGAAGGAAGAGACAAGGCTGGAGACTAAGCAAAGGGGAAACAAGGGAACATCAAGAAATTGGAATGTCAAGAATGTTTCCACAGATCCAGAAAATAAAAAGAATCCCATGCAGTCTAGTGACAAGTATCCTCCTATTTAGGAAGATCGGACTGTGCTTCAACTGTGATGAAGCTTATCACATTGGACACAAATGCAAGCGGTTGTTCGTGATCACAGTTAAAGATGGGGAAGAAGAGGTGGAAGATCCACCTATGATTGAGATTGAGAATGAGGAATCTGAGGAATATCATATCTCATTGAATGCTGTAAGTTAACTGAGACCAAACACCATCAAACTTGTGGGAAAAGTTAAGGGACATCACATCTCTATTTTAGTGGATATAGGGAGTACTCATACATTCCTGGACCCTGATAATCCCAGCAAACTTAATTGTGAAATGGAGTGCACTGTTCCTTTGAGGTGACCATTGCAGATGGGGGAAAAATGAATAGTAATGCCACATGAAAAGGGTGGGTTTCAGTGAGAAATGGGGAATCACATCTTCGAAACATGAGTTAGAATCTTAAAGTTACTGAGGAAACTTGGCCAGTCACTTTTGATTTCAATAATCAAACCATACAGTTCACTCAAGCACAAAAGACCATCACTCTGCATAGAAGACAACATGAAGTTACTCTGAGAATGATCTCAGGAAAGGCTTTACAGAGACTATTTTCAAGAAAGAAAGAAAATGGAGCTATGTTTTTTTGGGATGCTAACTTCAGTTGCTGATGAGGTGAACACAGGAGCTATAAAAGAGCTAGAGCCAATACTGGCTAAGTATGATGCTGTATTTAGAGAACCAGTGGGATTACCACTATTGAGATCCCATGATCACAGGATTCAGTTGAAAAAGAGAACCACAGCCTTTAAACAATACCCTTATAGGTATCCATATGTGCAGAGGGTGGAAATTGAGAAACTAGTCTCAGAAATGCTTAAGAATGGAGTGATTAGGCCGAGCACAAGTCCATATTCTTCTCCAGTGCTACTTGTGAAGAAGAAAGATGGCACTTGGAGGTTCTGTGTTGATTACAGAAGGTTAAACTCAGTGACAGTGAAGGACAATTATCCTATACCCATCATTAATGACTTGATAGATGAACTTGGGGGATCTGTATACTTCTCTAAGATTAATCTTAGAGTTGGATATCATCAGATAAGGGTTTCTGAGAAAGACATCAACAAAACAACATTTGTTACTACTTCAGGGATGTATGAGTTTAAGGTAATGCCCTTTGGCCTCACCAATGCTCCTGCTACATTCCAATAGCTCATGAATCATGTCTTTCATCCTTATCTTAGGAAATTTGTACTTGTTTTCTTTGATGATATTTTGATATATAGCAAATCCATTGATGAGCACTATGAGCATGTAACTAAAGTGCTGGAATTGTTAATTGAGTATCAGTAATATGTCAAAGCATCTAAATGTAGTTTTAGAAGAGAATTTGTAGAATATTTGGGGTATATAATCTCTAAGAAAGGAGTGGAGGCAGACCCTAACAAGATTGAAGCAATGCAAAGCTGGCCAGAACCTAAATTAGTGAGAGTTTGAGGGGGGTTTCTGGGATTAACTGGTTAGTACAGAAAATTCATTAAGCAATATGGTACTATTGCCAAACCACTGACTCAGTTGACAAAGAAGGGAAAATTTCAGTGGAATGAGGAAGCCACAAAAGATTTTGATCTACTCAGTCTTAATGCTCTGGTGTTATCTCTTCCAGACTTCAACAAGAGGTTTATACTTGAGACAGATGCTTGTTATCATGGGATTGGAGCAGTCTTGATGTAAGATAGACATCCTATAGCTTTTATCAGCAAAGCTTTAAGTCAGAAACATTTAGGACTCTCAGTGTATGAGAAAGAGATGCTAGCTATCATTTATGCAGTGGATAAATGGAGAAACTATCTACTACATAATGCTTTTTCCATTAAGACTGATCAATGCAGCTTAAAATACCTTTTGGATCAGAAAATTTCCACACCTTTACAACACATGTACATGACAAAGCTACTGGGATACAGCTATACAATTGAATACAAGAAGGGAAAATATAATGTTGTAGCTGATGCTTTGTCAAGAAGGGATTTGGAGAATGGTGAATACGGTATGATAACTGTACTCAAGCCACAGTGGATAGAAGAAGTGGTTGCTAGTTATGAGGGAGATACAACACTCAGGAAGATCTTTTGGAAGCTATTACTTGTCCATATAACTTATCTCTTTACAGTTGTGCTAATGGGATTGTCAAATTTAAAGGGAAGTTATATATTGGTGCTGGAACTGAATTGAGGAAGAAGCTTATTCAATATATTCATTCTTCTGCTCTGGGGGGACATTCTGGAATTCAAGCTACTCATCAAAGAATCAAAACTTCTTTTTTGTGGCCTGATATGCAGGAAATGGTCAGGAAAATAGTTAGTCAGTGTGAGGTTTGTCAGCTCTGCAAACACTCAAATGAGAAACCATATGGTCTACTTCAACCTCTTCCTATCCCAGATAAGGTTTGGCAGCACATTACCATGGATTTTATTGAGCAGCTTCCTCTCTCTGAAGGTAAGAGTACTATATGGGTAGTGGTTGACAGGTTTTCAAAGTATAGACATTTCATAGCTCTTTCACATCCTATCACTGCATCAGTTACGGAAAAAATGTTGGGTGTGTCAGATAGGGATTGGGTGTTTACAAGTTAATTGTTGAATGAAGTGATGCATATTTTGGGTATGAAACAGTACCTCAGCACACCTTATCACCCCCAAATAGATGGACAGACTGAGAGGGTGAACCAATATTTGGAAGGGTACTTGAGATGTATGTGTAATCAGTTCCTTAAGAAGTGGGCTAGTTGGTTGGCTATGGCTGAATTATGGTAAAATTTCAATTACCATACTTCTCTGCAGATGTCACCATTTGAGGTTTTGTATGGATATAAGCCTAAATTGTTGGCAGTGGAATCTTGGGAGGATCCTACTACTATTGCAGCTGAAGAGTTTGCTAAAGAGAGACAACAAGTGTTGCAACTGGTCAAACAACACTTACACACAGCTCAAAATAGGATCAAGCAAGATGCTGACAAAAAGAGAAAGGAAAGAGAGTTCAACAGTGGGGACTTTGTACACTTGAAGCTTAAACCCTATAGACAACTGTCAATCAGAAACATTAAGGTTTGAAAATTAAGTCCCAAATATGCAGGTCCATTTGAAGTGTTGGAAAGAGTGGGGAAAGTTGCTTATCGAGTGAAGCTTCCTATGGATGCTAAGATACACCCAGTATTTCATGTCTCTTTGCTCAAGAAGAGAGTAGGAAGCACTGATAGAGTTATGCCCTTCCCTTACTTGATGAAGAGCCACAGGAATTACTACAACCGGTTGCTATATTGGCCAGAAGGATGGTGAAGCGCAAAAATGCAGCAGTGGTACAAGTTCTTATTAAGTGGACTCATCTTCCTGAGCAGGAAGCCACTTGGGAGGATTACTATGTCATGGTGCATAAGTTTCCATTCTTACAGTCTTGGGGACAAGACTCATCTCAAGGGGAGGGTATTGTCATGAATGTGATGAATCTGGTGAATGGGAATACGAATCTAGAAGCTAAGAAGAAAGGGAAAGATAATCACTTTTGCATGGGATGCTTTGGGAGTTCAAATTGAAGACTGAGTATGTCGCCGTTTTGAAGAAGTTTATGCGCTTTTGTAATAGAATCGTGTTTGAGACAATTACGTTTTTATTACTACATTGTTTTCTTAATTAATCACCTAAACCTTAGCTGATTGGCCATTACGGGCTTTTGCATGCTATATAAGGATGTAATCCGCTTTTGTAGGGTTTATGCTTAATGAAACAGTGTTGCTATCTTTCCCCATTCTCTCTCTTTTCCCTTTCTCTGCATCTCTGTACCTCTAAATCTCTTTCTCTTTTCTGTATTTTTCTGTCAACTTCCTCATTTGTGCAAACTTATCCTCTAAATACTATTGCATGCATTTATTGCATTGTGGTTTTAGAGTATAAGAGGGGTTGGATTATTACAGTCAGTGGTCAAGAAGGTTGCAAGCTTGCAATTATGATGAAATCTTATTAAAATTCAGAAGTAATGGACAATTTAATTAATATTGTTATTTTGTATTTGACAATTGACATGCCTTGTTGGACTTAGACTTTGTTGGACATTTGTGTTGCTGCTCAGTTGCCGCTAATTTGCTAATTGTTATTATTATTGTATTTTCACTCTATTTTTTTCAACTACAGGGAGTTGAAATGAAATTATTATATTTGAATTTTAAGACTTTATTTTTTTATTTTCAGGTGAGTTTGTTTTCTGTTTATTTGACATCTTTCGGTTTTTTGGTAAACCAAATGGGATTTGATTTCGGTTAGCTTTTAGATTTTTTGATTTTTTTCATATTTTATTTTTTTGAGTTTATATACAACTTCGTTTTTACTGTAAATAACCAAAATCAAATCGAAATATTTAGATTTTTTATTGAACCTAACCAAGCTACTTCGGTTCATTAAATGGTTAGTAAAACTGCTAACTGAAATTTCGGTTAACCAAAACCGATTAATCGAAAGTTTGATTTTTTACCGAATGCTCACCCCTACAAAATATATCTAACTCTTAGCTGTTAGCACCCCCTTTCCATTGTGACACTACCCTCCAAGGGAAGTTAGAAAGTGTCCACACCTGCTGCACCATATGACACCCAAGTAAAGCATGCTCCAAAGTCTCAGGCAACGTCTTACAGTACAAACAAGACACTTCTTCTTTGCCACATCTCCTTGCCAAAAAAAACCCTCCCTACTGGAATTGCCTCTCAACAAAGTCGCCAAAGAAAAACTTTAATCTTAGGCGCAACCATCCTACTCCAAATAAACTTCCAATCCTAACTAGCCAAAGGTTGTGCGTTATTCCTTAAATGACTCTCCCCTTCATCCCTACATTGTATGCACTCTTCACAAAAAACACCCATTCTTGTTGAAATACTACATTTGTCAATTTAGATTCCTCCCCGTTCCCAAACGAATCACAAGGCCTTCATTCACATCAATCTCCAAAAACGAATCGCGAACAAGTCTGTGGGATGCAAGAGCCACTTATCCTCCAAAGTTCTGATAAGAATACTATTTCTGACCCTCCATATTACTCCAAGCTCAAGCAAATGTCTTGCTGAAAGTATGCTTCGTCACATAAGCGATCGCTTGGTACCCAATTTTACCTCAAAGAAGTCATTTCCGTTAAAATATCTAGCACGAAGCCACTAAGTAATCTTCTCAAAAGACTATGTGGTTCAATGATTCCCAACCTTGATTAGCTAAGAGTAACAAATTAAAAGCTTTTAGATTGTGAAAACCTATGCCTCATCACTTTTTGCCATACGAAGTTTCTCCCACTTGGTCGAAGAAATTACCCCTTTTACTTCTACTCCACAAAATTGCCATCATAAAGGAAATCTCCCACAACAAACTCTGTGAGTTTGAAAGAACTCATAGCATAAGCTGGAATTGGCTGAAGGATAGCCCTTATTAAGATCTCTCGCCCCGCCTGAGACAAAGTTTTATCTTCCCACTCATGCACTCTCCACCAAACTCGATCCCTTATTCTGGCAAGGACCTCCTTCTTTGAGACCCCCAACATTGTCGAAAATCTCAGATATTTGTCATGTTTCTTTACCACATTCACCCTCAGACGTGAGGCAATCAAACCAATCAGTTATGACTTGACATTAGGATTGAACACAACCGTGTATTCATCATGGTAATACACGGTTCACCACCTGTCTTGAGACTCTTCCATAACTTCTCAATACCTCAAGAATCTCATCCACCACATCTAGAGAAGCCAGACATAACAACATTGTATCATCCTTAAACAAAATATATGAGATAATAGAGGTCTCTCTACAAATACGAATTCTCATTACCCGATCCTCCTGCTCCAACATAAAACGAAAAACATCTACACATATAAAAAATAAATATGAGGACAAGGGGTCCCCTTATTTCAACCACAACCCGAAGAACAATTACAAGCATACACCATTCTAAAACAAAGGAGTAATCAACTGAAGCATGCAACTAATAATTAAAGCCACAAAAGTACGATTGAAACCTAACCTCAACATAATTCGTTTTAAAAAACGCCATTCCACCCTATCATAAGACTTGTGCATATCCAATATAAGAGCTAACAAGCCCTCCGATCCATGTGCCAACAGCGATTAGTCCAAGCAGTAAATTGATTCATTCCTAAGGGCGAGGTCACGGGTTCGAATCTCAGCTTGGGTGTGCGTGTGTAATAAAAAAAAAACCCTCTGATCCATGTTTCTTGTGCTTGATATAGTGATTAAGTTCGAAAGCGCATAAAGCATTGTCAGTAACAAGTCTTCCCCGGACAAAAGCCCTCTGGGAAGGCGAGATGATATTTTTCAAAACTGGCTTTAGGTGATAAGTTTTATTTGAGTTGTTACAGAATTAGGTATCTATTATCTAGTTTGTTTGTTATGTAGTTACGAGAAAAATTCTATTTAAATGAGATTTGTATTTGTATCTAAATACCGTCAAGTAATTAATGCAAATCATTTTCGCTATCTCCATCCACAATATGAACCTCAGGATATCATCGACGCGACCTTCATTGGAGATAATCATCATTGTCCAGATGGTTGAGTATCTTTTTGGATCAATAAATTATCCTAGACATGTAGATGGTGACTTATTGTATGATCAATTGATCATTTAGACCTTTTCGATTTGATTGATCATTTCGACTCTTGAATTTGATTTATATCATGAGATGACTTGGATAATAATTCCAAGATTGCATTGATCGGTTTGTTTAGGAAGAGAAAAAAGAAAAAAAAGGTACAACTCTCTCACATGAAAAAAACATTTTGATATTCCCAATACAGTCACAGACGCCTAAAATCTCAAGAACATTGACTGCCAAAATCAAGAGAGATTAAAGAGCATAACCAAAAAGGGTGAATTTCTAATTTTGGTACCTTTTTTTTTAGTATATTGTATTTTTTGTGTATTTTTTTGGTATATTGCAATTTTGAAATTTTCTGATTTTGAGAAAAGCGGAATCAATGTACAAATAGTAATTCCGCTTTTAACAAAAGCGGAATCACTGTAGCAAATAGTGAAAATCATACATTGCAATCATGAATTTTTTTGATAAGTCAGAAGCGGAATGTATGATTTTCACTATTTGCTATAGTGATTTCGCTTTTCTCAAAATCAAAAAACCCCAAAATTATAATATACCAAAAAAATACACCAAAAATATAATATACTAAAAAAAGTACCGAAATTAGAAAAAAACCACCAAAAAGATTGAAAGAATATATCCCATCTCCAAAATATCCTCGGATTCCGACACCTCTCAATAAATAATAAGTTAAATAAAA
>JBBMKE010209174.1:0-14839 GCA_037834125.1 Lippia alba | reverse complement strand
TGTACTTATATAAAAATTAATTAAAGAAACGTGCCCCTCGATTATATAAGCGTCGGTTTTGCCGTAAAAAGATACAACCTTGTCTTCTTAGGTAAAAGTTTCTAACTCCGTCCCGGCTTTATACGTCATCAGTCAGGGGAGATGTAATGAGATTTTTAGAAGTATCCGTTTTCTTTATTCTTGAATCATTATATCAATTAATCTAACAAGTTGAAGTTTGGGAAGAACTCTAAATTTGACTTGCAAATTTCACTATATCTTCCAGTTTTGAAGAGCTATATCATGGTGATAGTTGGCCACAGGTGGGAGTAGAGAGCCAAATAATATTAACATATTATGAAATAGTTATTGGCCAATTGCACTACTTTTTTCATTTGATTATGGCTGAGAAAATCTTTTTTTCTTTTTTTTTATGGTTTAAAATCATAAATCTTTCTTAGTTGATAAACTTTTAAAAATATCATTTTATCGTATTATGTTGTGTCGGACATCGTGTTCGACACTTTTCACGTGAAAAATTCAAGAAATAATCTATATAGTCGTATTAGTGTCGTGTCGTATCTTTGTCTCCGTATTCGTATCCGTGCATTATAGATCATTAGAAACATTTGTTGAAGTTATGGAAATTTGCCAAAAGATAAGTTTTACTCTGCATTAATAATGTTTAATAATGAAAATATGTTTAAATTACATCTCCTTCCTATGGTTAGCCTGGCATACTTACACAGGCTCCAATTAACTTTGAAAATTACACTTTCGCCCTTTATTTTCTCGATGAATTACAATTGGCCATAATGTTAGGCTTAGTAGGAAATTAACTTTTTTCGAAACATGTTTAAATTGGAAAAGATAGTAATCTATTAGCCAAATATAAGGGATGAAAATGTAATTTTTAAAATTTAAAAGATTTACATGTAAATACCCTATATTGTACTCCCAAAAAGACTATTTTAAAGGAAATTAGGAAAATACCCAGAGATGTATTGTTCAAGGAGAATGCACATTAATATTTATTAATGATAGTGGTTATTTAAAAATTAGAAAAAAAAGGAGACAAGTGTAAGATAAAACTAACAAGAAAGCTACGGATTAGCTTAATTACTTGTACGACCACCTCAATTAGTGCAGCATAATAACCCATAATCCAACACATTGTATTTGTAGATTTCCTACACCTGTATAGCAAGAATACACCTTGTGATTTGTCACAAAACATTCTTTAACCAAAGGTTATAACCATAAACTAACGCTTCGACTCAATTTTATCTTAACTAGAGATTTTATTCGATTTTGTTTTTGTGTTTCCCTATTTAATTGAGTGAATGATTAATATTCAGGTATAAGAGATTTTTTCCAATATAATTTTTTATATTCACAAGGCTTAAATTTGAGATCTTACTTAAGTAAATATTTATTTTCTACTTAAGTCAACCGTCCGTTGGTGATTACGAATACTTTTAAACATACTATTTTATAATATGGTGACGAACATGTGCATCGAATATTTGTAACTTATAAATTTAAGACTGTATTTCCATACTTGCGTATAGTTGAATAGTCAGGCTTAGTGTGAGTGGAATATCCGATATGGTGACATATGTATAGTGAAATTGAAAAGGAAAAAAAGGTAATCAAATTGTGTGGTTGGTGTCGATTTCTGTAAGCTTTTAGAGATGGATCCGAATCTATTGTTATAATCTTCCCAGCACTGATACCTCAGTAGAAAAAGGAAAAACAAATAAAAAAAGAAAATTAAAAGAGGAATCATTATTATTAATAACTAGTTACAAACCCGTGCCAGGCACGGGTCAAATTTTATAAAAATATAATAAAAAATCAATTAAAATATATTATTAAAATAATAGTTGTAATCAAAATTTTATATGAAATATTTAAATAGCATGTAAGAGTATTCATTTATAAAATAAGTACTATTAAAATTAGAGAGTAAAACTAAAATTATTGTAAATTATATAAAATAATAAAAAAATTATATTTAAAATCAAAAATATTTTTATTAAAGTTAAAAAAATAAAACAATTTCTCTAAAATTGTACTTACATTGCTACATAAATTAAAAAATAAAAAAATATGTTACAAATTTTGAAAAACTTTTACAAATAAATTTATATATGAAAAAGATATATAAATATATCATGTCAAATAAAAATATATCATATTATTTTACAATTACAAAAATTGAATATATTTTATAAAAATATAATAAAAAACTTTTATAGTGTATTAAAAACAACTAATAAAAGAGAAAAAATATATTAATTAATAAATATAAAAAAGAACTTTAATGAGCTAAATCATGGATGAAAAAATATTATAAAAATATGATTTTTAAAACATAAAAAATATTAATTATTACAAACTAAATTAATAAATTTAACATAATTATGATTTTGAGGTATAAAAGTAGCAAATATATTGCAAATAATTGATTATTAAAGTAATAGACCACTTGAATTCGGAAAAAAAATGACCTTAAAAAAAGATCATGCATCAAATTCCTGCGTAAAAAAAAATCATATATGAATATTAAAAAAAATATTACCTTTAAGAATAATGAGGTAAGAAAATAATGTTTCTTCTATTAGAATCTAAAAGAAACTTGATTAGAATAACACTTACCTCGACGCATGAGGGAAAACGTATATGATTGGATAAATTCACTGATTTGAATTTGAATCGGTAAGCTGCATAAAAAATAAAAAAAATCATTCATGGATATGGAAAAAAAAAATTCCTTCAATGCATGAAAAAAAGAAAAGATCTTGCATAGAAAAGAAAATTCATGGATATAAAACAAATTTATCTTCAAGGAAAATGATACTCCATAAAAAAATTATATATAGATATTATTTTCTATTAGAACCAAAAAAAACTATTGATTTAGAATAAAACTTACCTGCACAAAGAATGATACTGCATGTGAGATTTGATTAGAGATGATAGATTGGGAAAGAGGTAAGAAAATAATTTTTCTATTAGAACAATAAAACATACCGGATAAAGAATGATAGTTCATGAGACTTGATTAGAGTGATGAAGAATGATACCGCATGAGACTTGATTAGAGTAAAACTCTACCTAAAATGATCCTGCATAAGAGAAAAAACAAATGATTAGAATAAGACTTACTTGATGTGTAATGTTATTAAAATTTCAAATTTAAATATTTTTTTGTAACAAACTTATCTAAAAGAATAGAGATATATTTTGGATAAATTAAATAATTTGAATCGATAACTACAATATCTCTACAAAATTCTTAATTCTTGGATAAAGGTGTTTTGTTATAGAAAATAGAATTTTTGATACGTGTATTTTAAATTTAAACTTTTCTAAGTAACGAAATTTTTTTCTTTTGAAATGATTTGAGTAACAAATTTGAAAAATATTAAATCTAAAATCTATTGAGATATTTAAAAAAAAATTTAGACTATCTACGTGTATAAAAAACATAGAATAAGACTTATTTGAAGAAAAATAGTTGAGAATTGAGTATGAAGATTAAAACTTCAAATATTAATATAAGACTTACTTGAAGAGAAATAGTTGAGAATTGAGTATAACGATTAAAACTTTAAATATTAATTTTTATGACGTGTAATGCTACTGAAATTTTAAATTTAAATATTTTTCTAAACAAACTTATCTAAAAGAACAAAGATAAATTTTAGATAAGTTAAATAATTTGAATTTGAATAGATAACTACAATATCTATAAAAAAATCCTTAAGTGTTTTGGATAGAGGTGATTTGTTATAGAAAATAAAATTTTTGACGTGTATTTTAAATTTAAACTTTTCTAATGAGGAATTTTTTTTTCTTTTGAAACAATAACAGATTTGAAAAATATTAAATCTAAAATTTATTGAGATATTTAAAATTTTTTGAGACTATCCACGAGGATTTTTCAAAAATATTATTTATTTTTAATCGAATTCATAAAGTATTATGCAAAAGAAATGGGTTAATATTTTGTGCTAAAACGCCAGAGCTCTTGGCGTTTTTCTGGATCGTTTAATAATATTTTAACGGGGTCGCCAAAACTGTTGGCGATTAAGAATTTTTTATTATTTTCTATTATTAATCGCCAGAGCTTCTGGCGTTTTTATATTTTTTTAATATTTTTTTTGTATAATCGCCAGAGATCATGGCGTTTTTCAAAAAGAAATTATTTTTTTATTATTAAGTGAGAGACTTGTAGAGTAAGCGCTTTGCTCTCTTGGACTACAAAATTATTTTCTTTTCTTATTTTTTTTGTTATTCTCTCCACGTTGTATTTATCTCTTAATTTCTTTTTTTCTTTTTTCACACAGAGTTGAATTGAATTATTATTGCGGATACATATAATTTTTTTAGAGTCTGATATTTTTTATTTAATTTAAACATACATGTGCACAACTTAATATCACCCTAGTAGGGATATTATATATGTGGATACGGGTATATTATCTTGAACACTATGATAATGAAATATGATAAATTATCATATATGTGCAAAAGATAATATATATAATAGAGTCTATTAATAATATATCATCCGCATATTTTAAATATAGTCTATTAAAATAATGTACCCGTATCTAAAAGATAAATTGGTATTTCAATAGATGTATAGTAATATTAGATATGATATATCTTAAAATAATGCGTGTGCAGAAAAAACATTTTTTATTAATATATTAAATTAAATTATTCATTTTAATATAAATTTAATAATCTATACTATATATTTATCGAGAGGCAAATGTGGTCTGTTGGTTGGTCTCTTCTTTTTCTTTTTTTTTAATTTATTTATTATACTCACTTAATCACAACAAGAACGTGTTTTAATGGGTAGGTTACTTAACCTCACTTTTCTCACTCTTTGAAATTTTATATTCTTTTTATTTTTTCTTTTTTTCTACTTAATCTCATACAGTCACAAAACTCTCAAATTCTTTTTTTATTTATTTATTGTTATTACTTATTTATTTTTATTTTTTCTCAATTCATTAATTTTTTATTATATTTTTTATTTTCTATTAGAATGCGTGTACCTAATAATGTACCATATGAAAATGGTGGATTACACACCATAGTCTACTAGGGTGTGCAAGATGATATTTGGAATATATCATCTTTTATTTGTGTACAACATACTCTAGTTTAATTTAAACATATATGTGCACAACTTAAAAATTAAGAGATAAGTACAACAAGAATGTACACAGACTCTAGTTGCACATATATATCATCTTGCTAAATTTATATATATTATGGGCCAAGATATATAAATTTAATCTTTATCTTTTTTAGGTACTTATCTCTTTTAATTGTGTTTTTTGGTATATGGACGATTAAGTACCTAAGTAGATAAATGAAAAGAAAAGATAAACTTTATAAATTAAAAAAAGAAAAAATAATTAAAGTGTGGTGAAAGAAAAAGAATATAAAATTTCAAATAGTGAGAAAAGTGAGGTTAAGTAACCCATTAAAACACGTTCTTGTTGTGATTAAGTCAGTATAATAAATAAATTAAAAAAAAAAAAAGAAGAGACCAACAATTTGGTGTTTCTTTTTAAAAAAATATTTTCTTTTTAAAAAACGCCAGTTTATCTGGCGATTATGCAGAAAAAATAATAAAAAATAAGAAAAAACGCCAGGAGCTCTGGCGTTTTTCTTAAAAAACAATAAAAAATTCTCAGTCGCCAAGAACTTTGGCGACGGAGATAAAATATTATTTAAAAATACACAAAAACGCCAGAGCTCCTGGCGTTTTAGTGTAGAAAATGAACCCACTTTTTTTCCATAACACTTTTTGAATTCGATTAAAATTAAATATTATTTTTGAAAAATCCTCGAAGAAATTGATACCAAGTGCGTGATCCAGGACCGTAGTTCTTGGGATGCGAGTTCCAGACATTGGAGTGACCCATATTTCTCTCTCTGTTTGTCAGAAACACTAATCTCTTGTGCAACTGTGAAAGAGGCGCCGATGTTGAAGAACCCTAATTTGTGAAATCACAGCTCTATAAAACCCAAATCAACAGTCTATTGTGAATTGTCCATTTTACCCTCAAGATTGCAAGATAGCTGGCCGCCTGCGGCAACTTTTACATAATAACATTTTGGCCCCATAAATTTTAAAATGGACACATTTTACCCTTAGGTTAATTCCAAATAGTACTTCATCCTGAAATAGAGCATGCATTTGTCTGAAAAGAAATTTTAGTGGGAAACGAAAAAAATGAAAATAATTTATTTGGATAAACTTTGTAATTCATTTCGAAATAGTGGAGCTATATAGTGAGGTGAAACTATTTATCCTATATGAGATGTTAATATTTGAACATTAACAAAAATTAAAGACATGGAGTTATAAATTTTAAAAAAGCTCAAATAATCAATAATAATGGGCAGGATTTACTTCACAAAAAAGGGGTTTGAGTTATATATACTCCCTTTATACCATTTGCTTCATTAGTTTCACATTCTACTCATTTCTTCAAGTCCCGTGAAATGAGATAAATTAATGGACCTACTAATAGCGTTTCACAAAAGTTGTTACTATTTAACTATTGATTTTTTAGGTTTAATATTCTTACATATTTGTCTTTTCTCTTTTCATCTAATTACATGCATAAAAGGAAACGAATATCAATAAACTCATGATATTGAAAGCGAACACAATAAAAGGGTATAAAAATAACTTTTAATTTAAAATGATGCACTAAAATCAATTCAAGTAAAAAACACATGATATTTGACTATATATATAAATTCAATTCCTAATTATGTTGTAAAAAGGTTACGAGCCATATACCTCAAAAATTCATAACCCCGATTTGATGGACTGCAAACTATTGTTAAATAAACTCTCCCTTAACGTACCTAACATAAAAGTAATAATAGCTAAATTATATCACCATTAGTCCGCATACATAAATAGTTTAAATTATATTGTATCATTGTATGATTTACTAATAATAATTTCATATAACTTCATATAGTTCAAATCATCATGCATAATCCTTATCTAAATTGTAATTAGGTTTATGTATGGTATTGGTTTTATCATTCTAGTGGAATAACACTCAACATTCTAATGCATGTTTGAAGTGTTTGAACCCTGGAAACTCCTAGGGTTGAGTTGGTGTGAACCAAAAAGAATAAGAGATAAGCATAAGCTTGAAGCTCAAACTTTGAGTTTCTCCAATATAATTTTGGATCATATTCATATTAGAAAACTTAGTTTGTAAGAATATGTGTGAACTTAAATTCCAATTTCCAAACCACAACCTTTTGATTTTTTTGGGACCCAAGTCTTGGCATAGTGGTCGGCAGGGTGGGCACGGACGGCCATCCCCGTCACTATAAAAATCTCCTTCTAAAGTATATACTTTTAAATTTTATAAATTTGTGATTTTGTTCTCTTCTCAAATTAAATATTTTCATTTAATTTTAAAGGATAAAACAACTTACGTCACATAGTAAGATTGTTTTTTTCTAATTTCTTCATTTACATTTTATAAAAAAAATTTATATTCTCACCTCGGTTATTTAGATGTTAACACATATTTCATTTTGAGATAAAAATTAATAATTTTCCACAAAAAAGAAGTCACAGGTTAATACCTAAATGATAGAAACAATAATCTATTTTTTTTTTACAAAGTACTCATGACAATCAAAAACATTTTATTTAAAAGTTTGAATAAAAAATAAAAAAACGATTATCATAATATATAGAGTAAGTTGATTTTTTCTCTTTATTTTATCTATTTTTGCTTCGTCTTTGATGGTACTTAAATTGATATCAATATATACTCTTGATCACAACATACACATAACTTTAAAATTTAAAATCTCTATCTATCTATCTATAGAAAAAGAATATTATCAATTAATAATAAAAAAAATTTTTGCACCCTATTGATCTGATATAAACTGTTGTAGCTTCATTATCAAGTCACCCAAAGTCATATTCTTGTGTTAGTTGATAGGTAAGTGGGTTGATGTTATGTTATAGATAACTGCAAGTGGCAATTAGTGTTTCCTAACCCACTTACATCAATTGACTTCGGTTTTACACAAAAAGCAAAAGGTGTATTTCTTTATGGATTTACTATCACCATTTCACATCCCAAAATCCGAAATTTCCACGGCAGCTGGTGAACCCATACATATCTTGTTCGCCTTTTCGTTTTCATTACACGGTGTATGTTTTCAATTCTCATTATCAGAGTTACTGTTAATCCTAGTCTTTGTCACGTAACTTCCAACTATTTTTTTAACGCTAGTCTTGTAGTAATAGACTTTGAGTTTTAAATTATATATGTAAATTACAACAGTCAATTTATGCAATTTACGCATCATTAAAAATAAAACACGTAAGGTAGAAAAACGGAAATGCGATGGACGCGCGTTATAACATAGGCTAATCTTGTATTAATTTTTAAAATAGACACGTTTTACCCATAGTTTGAATTCCAAATAGTACTTCATCCTGAAATAGAGCATGCATTTGTCGCTTTCAAAAAAAAAAAAAAAAAAGAGAATGCATTTGTCTGAAAAGAGATTTAAGCCGGAAAAGAAAAAATGAAAATAGTTTATTTGGATAAACTCTGCAATTCATTTCGAAATAGTGGAGGTAGTGAAGTGAAACTATTATCCTATATGAGATGTTAATATTTGAAATTTCAAAAAAAATTAAAGACATGGAGTTATAAATTTTAAAAAAGCTCAAATAATCAATATTAAGGGGCAGGATTTACTTCACAAGAAAGGGGGTTGAGTTATATATACCCCCTTTATACCATTTGCTTCATTAGTTTCACATTCCACCCATTTCTCCAATTCCCGTGAAATGAGATAAAATGGACCTGCTAATAGTCTTTCACAAAAATTGTTGCTATTTTACAAATTGATATGAGGTTAAATCTTACATATTTTTCTTCCCTCTTTTCATCTAATTACATGCATAAAAGCGAAAATACGCAAACCAACAAATTCATAATATATTAATATTGGGCTCAAATATCGATAAAATGAAAAAAAATATTTTTTCATTAAAATAATGGACTAATCAATTCAAATAAAAAAACACTACATGAATTAAATTCTTAACTATGTAAAAAGATTATGAACTATATATCCCAAGAATTTATTATTCATAACCCAAATTTGATGGATTGCAAACCATCGAAATAACCTATCCCTTAATGTACCAAACATAAAATAATAATAGCCAAGTTATATCACCATTAGTCCTTATACATCAATAGTTTAAATTATTTTTTATGATTTACTAATAATAATTTCATATAACTTCATAAATGGTTCAAAAAAATCATAGTCCTTATCTAAATTGTAATTAGGTTTATGTATGGTATTGGTTCTTTGATTCTAGTTGAAAAACACTCAACATTCTAATGCATGTTTGAAGTGCGGACTTGTATGAACCAGGAAGAATAAAAGGCAAGCATGCATAAGCTTGAAGGTCAAACTTTTAGTTTCCCCAATGTTGGATCATATTAGAAAACTTAATTTGTAAGAATATGTGGTGGCGTTAGGAGTGTGAACTAAACATACAATTTCCAAACCACAAGCTTTTGATTTATTTAGGACCCAAATTTTGGCATAGTAGTCGCCAACGAGGGTCACTATGAAAGTCTCCTACTAAATTAAAGTATATACTTTTAAATTTTATAAATTTGTGATTTTGTTCTCTTCTCAAAATAAATAATTTTTATTTAATTTTAGAGGAAAAAACAACTTAAATCAGGTAGTATGATTGTTTCTCAATTTTTTCCTCCGAAACAATTTAACTCATTATTTAGTATGACTATCAAATTTTTATCCACAATTCTAAATGTTTCATATGATTATTAATTTGTACTTTGTAAAAGAAATTATATTGTTTCATCGGCTATTTAGGTATTAATATGCGTTTCATTTTATGTGTAAAATTAATAAATTTTAGTGAAAAATGAGCCGTGTGTTAATACATAAATAACTGAGCTAACAGTTTGAAATTTTTTGCAAAATAAATATGACAATCTAAAACATTTGAAAATTTAAATAAACAAAAAATTATAATATAGAAAGTAAGTTACTTTTATCTATGGTGCTTGAGTTGGTATCACTCTAAACTCTTGATCACATACATACACATATCCTTAAAATTTAGATCTCTCTCTATGTACTATATATATATTGAAAAAAAAAATATTATCAATTATTAATAAAAAAAATTTGCTCCCTCATTGATCTGATATAAACTGTTGTAGGTTCATAATTATCATGTAACCCAAAGTCAGATCCTTGTGTTAGTTGATATGAAAGTCGGTTGATGTTATGTTATAGATAACTACAAGTGGCGATTAGTGTTTCCTAAGCTTTTACATCAATTGACTTAATTGGGTTTTACTTTACACAAAAAGGAAAAGGTGCATTTTACATCCCAAAATCCTCAATTTCCACGGCAGCTGGTGACCCATACATATCTGCTTCGCCTTTTCGTTTTCATTACACCGTGTATGTTTCCAATTCCCATTCTCAGAGTTACTGTTAATCCTAGTCTTTGTCACGTAACTTGACTTCCAACTACTTTTTTAACGCTAATCTTGTATTAAATGACTTTAAAATTTAAATTTGTATATGTAAATTACAACAGTCAATTTATGCAATTTACGCATCATTGAAAATAAAACACGTAAAGTTAGAAAAACTCAAATGCAAATATGCAATGAACTCGCGTTATCACATAGGCCAATGGATTTAACGAGTGTAAATAAATTAACTAATTTGTGTCAATTTAAGTCATCCAATTTGATTTGCCAACCTAGCTTATGGGATTTTCACGAAATCTAATTTTATTCATCCAACTCTTTTTTCTATTGGCAGTGTATGCAAGTGTCTATCGGATAATAATTGCTTTATTGTAGGGTAGCGAGCATATAACACTACTTTTTTGTCACTTGTATCAGTGATATCAAATATATTTAAGGATAAATTCCCAACAATAAATAAATAAAATAAGGATAATATACGTAAAGATCAACGTTAATTACATAATTTTCGCAGCTAAATATATAAAAGTGTTTACCTTTCCAATTATGTTTTTATGTCCCTGCCATATAATAATAATTGTTGGTTAAAAAGAATTGTTAAATAATTTATTAGGTGTCTATTCCGTGATAAAATTACTTTTTTTAAGTGTCTATAACATAGAATTTATTGATTAACAAAAAAAACGAAAATTTAAAAAGTATCATATGATATGGGATCGTGTTGGATATTGATATCCCAACATGATAGTATATATCCATGACAACTTATTTATGATCATATAATCTTTTTATATGAGAAAATTATAATTTAATTTCGACTCGATTGGTTGAACACGGTCAATTAAAATATAAATATATTATATTTGTTATTTGATTTGTTATTATTCTTTACAAATTTTTTATCAATTATACGATAAATATAAAATACTCATTTCCTCATTATGTCTTATCAATTGACTTGTTCAAAGAAAATAAGAATGTTGGGATGATTTATAAAACGAGAAAGTATGTGTGACACCTACTCATCTCATACACTAGTGATGCATTTAATATATTAAGCATTGTGGTTAGAGGACAACATGTATGCAAAACAGCAAAAGGTATTGCTATGGTGACTATGTCAGACTTGATTTAACAAGTACCTTATACTTGATGGAATTTGGATCAATGAAGGTTGTACGCAAACTTTTGGTCGATCTCGTCATTGGTTGGTGATAACAGTGGTCGAGTTACACTATCCTTCCGTAATTTTAGAGCGCTTGGATCGACAGCCAATCGGTCGAGATGTAAATCGACCGTATAAGTCTGAGTAGAATACATGGTCAAAGTAAATCCGATTACGATTAAGGATAACAGTTAACCGATGATCAGTCTAATGGAAGTAGTGGAATTGTCTATGTATTTTTAAGAATAACGTTATTACTTGATAACATGTAAAGTGATGAAAAAATATCATGTATTTAATCAAATTAGGTTCGAATTAAAATTACGTACCCGTATAACTCACACGTGACACTAAAGTTAATATTTGAAATCCAATAGATACCTCACATAGAGTTGATAGATTTTTTTGCCTATGCTATCATTGGATTCAAACGTTAAAAGACAGTGTGTGTAATAATGAGTACAATTTTCGTATGGGTATCGAAAATGCATGGACAGAGGCCACGCGGTCCACCAGAATCAGGCATCTCAGAGAAGAAAAACAACTTCCACCCGCGGTTACGCGCCACGTACGCTTCCACCCGCGGTTACGCGCTCTGCTTCGCTTCGCTTCGCTTCGCTTCTCGATTCTCCATCAACTCCAAACAATTAAAAAAACGTTTCTTTATCCCTCCCTCTCTCTCTTCCTGCTACTGTCTTCTTGGCCATACTTTCGACGTTGATTTTTAATTACCTGTCGTTTTTTAATTTCTCTGATTCCATTTCCACACTCTCCAACACCACCCTGAAAAACCCATCTCTTCTCTTCTTCAATTTTCATCATTGCTGTGCTGTAACAAGATTTTGGATGGAATAGTGTGTGTTCTGTGGTGGGTTTTTTTGGGAGGGTTGATTTCTTGTGTTATTTAGGGAGTTTTTGATTGAAAGCCCTAGTCTTTAATCTGCCCCTGAATTTTCACGAATTTTGACCCGGCCCACCTGTGGGAAGTTGAAATTCGGGGATGAAAATTTCCTCCCGTAATTACTCGAAATTTCGCAGAAGTTTCAATGGTGTCTGCGTCTTGATATTGCTGGATGGAAATTCGGGGATGGAAATTTCCTCCCGTAATTAGGGTTCTTGTATTTCTGCTAATTTTGCAGCTCCATTTCAAGCAGCAGCCATGTAGAATTGGAGTATGAACCTAATTTTGTGTTTTGGGGGGGAAATGTGTAATAACCCCAATTTAAACCCTCAATTTTCCCTCCATTTTTATATTAGCTGCGTTTTGGCTCCAAATCCACCTCAATGTAGGCTAAAAAATTAACCTACAGGGGCCAGTGCATGACACGTGACGTTTTCCGTCCATTGTTTAACGGAAGTTAGCCATAGGATGAAATGTGAGATTTTTGTGAAACGATCAGAACCAAAATTGAGACAAACCAAAAGTTCAGGACGAAAAGCGAAAAACCCTATCCCCAGAGGACGAAAAATGATATTTTCCCAAAAAAAAATTTAGATAGTCACAAATCTCAAGCATTTACATCAAACTTCTAAATTTTTTTTAATATTTATATTGCCTTTGTACTATTTTATTACATATACCCTCTTGAGCTTCGATATGTGAGGGAGAAAATAGTAATATCACACATAATTATTAAATTTAACTGAAGAAATAATGGATTAAGAGAAAATTCTTAATTTCTCAAATCTCACGAGGAATTCGTAATTTTGTCTTACCGCAGGATCATTCGTGATTATTCTTAGAGGTTTTTTCAAATTCACTTATAACGAAATTTTTTTACATAAAAGTTGATAAAATCTGAATGATCAATTTGTTACGTTGGCATCAAATAGTGAGTCAAGCAAGAGTTTTCGGCCACTTTGTCCAGAATTTTCAGAAGTGTCCCTCCTGAGTCCTGACTAGCTAACTATTTCTACAATTAATTATAATTGAAATGTGAATTGATCAATATTCAAAATCATGTGCAAATTTAAAGATATAGATATAGTTTTCAAGATAAAAACAGCTTTGTTACTTCATAAACGGAATAGTGAAGGAAACCCCAACCTTAAAGAATTCTGCGCATTATCCTCCGATCTCTGAATTTGTACGCCGGCATCCCCTTCGGGGCATTTTCTGATAGAATTAAATGCATATTCTGTTCAAATTATTCTTGCAATAGTTTACTTATTTTAATTTCACAGGAAAATTATATTGTATTTAATTTTTAGTATACCAATAACTATTTCAGTAATTTTGAGTCGTTTTATTTTTTGCTATAAAATAAACTCATCTTTTTAAAATTAAGTAATTTAATGTTAAATTTGACCAAAACCAATCTTACATGTGGCCCAATTTTTCTTGGACATGTGGAAAACTAGAGTTGTTTGCCCCGCGGTTATTTAAGGGGTTCCCGGTTATACTTGACGCTAAATTACTTAATTTTGAAGATATAAATTTATTTTGTCACCTGAAATGAAACGTTCCAAATCGCTAAAATGACCTGTAGTTGGTATACCAAAAATTCAATTTCCTTTTAATTTCACACTCTACATGATTCTTTATATGATTACCGTGAAACATGAATTGGTTCCAACGTCAGAGAGAAATGTGCAAGTTTCGATCCTCTCTGCCCGTTCGGTCGTTAAGGTCGCTCTATCCTTAACGACCTTAAGGTCGGCTCTCACTTAACCAAGCCCCTCACTCGGTTTCCACTGCTAACTTCACATTTTAAACAATCCAGCTTCTTGAGTGTAAGAAGTCGTAATATTATTTAGGGTGAATTACATTTGAGTACTCTTAGGTTTGACCTAATTACAACATAGTCCCTATTCTTTCAATTATTACCATATAGTCCCTTATTGTTTTATTATGTTACAAAATGATCCATATAAATTAAGTTGAAATTACATAATGGTCCCTGAAAACCCTAAAAGAATCTCAGTTGAAATCATACCTTAGGGACTATATGGTAATAATTGAAAGAAAAGGGATTTCACTGTAATTAGGCCAAACCTGAAGGTACTCAGATGTAATTGACTCTATCATTTAATATGTTTCTTTTAGTTTGTTGTTGCATTTTTGTTGGTACGAGAACGTCACCATTCTATATAGTTGTGCTAG
>JBBMKE010209065.1:0-14842 GCA_037834125.1 Lippia alba | reverse complement strand
AAGGGATGATCATGGCTTAAGGTCATGGCTCAGGCCAATTTCTACACTTGTAACTTCTTTCAGTCCAGATTTGCATAATCCTTCATTTTAGCTCCATTGGACCTGAAAAGCCATATTTAAGCATAATTAAGCATAATCTCAGCTAAATACATGGGGGAAATTATGGAAATTAAAGCTCTAAATACCCACTAACAATAATATAATACCCGTGTTTTTTAAATTGAGTAACTAATTCTGAAGGACGAAGGCCCATAGATTTCCAGCATGTTTCAGCCGAAAATATTCCTCCGGAAACACCTTTGCTTTGCTCCAACGCCATAACCATCCAAACCAAGCTCGAAAAATGTAAATAATCCCACATATTCCCAACACCATAGCATATACCAATAAATACATTATAAATTCTCCGATTACCTGGCATTTTTATTTTGCTTAAGAAAAATGAGAAGCATCACTTTGACAAGCCTTGGAGACCACGCGGCTTCGCTTAGCCATTTTGGGAGAGAAACACAGAAGAAATC
This sequence comes from Lippia alba, assembly GCA_037834125.1. Lineage (NCBI taxonomy): Eukaryota > Viridiplantae > Streptophyta > Magnoliopsida > Lamiales > Verbenaceae > Lippia > Lippia alba. The sequence continues at coordinate 14,321 of JBBMKE010209065.1, read as the reverse complement.
ACTTCCAATGCCAACCAAAAAACTGTATCAGTACAGTAAGAAATATGTATATATTTATTTTGGAAGAGTTCAATAATCATAAAATAATTTTTTTCATCATTAGTATTTTTTTTTGTCAAGTACAACAGGGATCCAATGCTAACCAACAAAATTGTATCATAAAATACAACACAATAGTTGATAAAACAAAGCATAAAGAAGTTTATTGTAGATTTCATATCAGAAACGTATCCTTTAGAATACTATAATTTATTACGAATGCTAAAATCCATCACTGTCTTCAAACTTCCTACACTTTAGAGCCAAAGTTCTTTGCTTAAAACTCAATCACTTTCTCCTCCACATGAAGACCATCCGAGTTCCGCCGCCTCACAGCATCTATCAGTTTCCGAGTTCCGCCTTCTCTGGAAACTTAGACCCATCTCCAAATACTTCAATTTTCTATACTGTTAAAGAGCGCTAGAGTATATTTCAATTTTCTATACTCTTAAGAGTGCTAGAGTATATTTGCCCACTAGACTCTTAGAGACGTAATTCTTCACATGGCTCAACTTTTCTCTTGCATAGGTTCCATCTGATGAGATACAGACTTTCCCTGATTGTACGCTATAACACAAATTATGAACATAAAAACAAACGTCATGCTGTAAGTAAGAAATGGTTTTGAAGGAAAATACCCGATCACAGAGTTATCAAATAAGCTCTGCTTTTTTTGTGGCCACATGGTGTCATAAACTTGTTAAAATTAGTATAACAATTTGATTCTAGTTAATCGAGGTCACTAAAATTGAGTACCTATTATAAAACACACATCAGTAAGGCGAAAACAGGAACGGGAACACGCCTTAGCATAAGCTTCACACTTAAGAGTCCAACAAATAGAAAAATTTCATGAAGAAATAAATAGTTTAACTCCACCTTAAATATTCAACTGTGCTTAAAAATCTGTCCCTCAAGATTTCCTCAAAACACATCCTGAAAGGAAGGATGAAACCGATTATTATCATAGAGCGCCAGGTTAGTATCAGGAATATATCCAGCAGCTGTCAACATTTCCTGAATTTCAACTTCTTCAACATTTCCTGAATTTCATGTGACACATCCTTTGCTTGAAAAACATGATCTTTACCCTCAATAGATATCCAACTATACCCCATCTTCCTCTTAATGCCCACATCCTGCATCATGAGATCGGCCTCATCTCATTGGCCAGAAGCAGCAAACATGTTGGAAAGAAGAACATGGTTACCAGAATCTTGTGGATCGAGTTGAAACAAATTCTTGGCAGCAATTTTACCCAATTCGGATTTTCCATGTATTTAATAGTGCTCCCCATATCGAAATGGTGGGACAAATAGGCATTTGGTTTATGAATTTATACGCACGTTCTACCTCCCCTGCTCGCCCTAATATGCCCACCATGCATGCAAAATGCTCACGCCAGGAACTAAATACCATATTTCTCCATCATCAACTCAAATATATTTATCCCCCTATTGGCCGTACCATCCCTACTACATGCAGTCAACATACACACGAAAGTTGCATAGTTTGGGAGGAAACAGTCTGCATCCCGATTGTGAGTCATTTGATCAAACAGTTGCAAAGCAATTTCAGCATGCCCTAAATTAGCATATCCACCAATGAGTGTTCCAAAAAATCAAGTTTCTTTTCGGGAGACTGAAAAAAGCACTCTTGCAATCCTCAATACTCCCACATTTTGCATAAATGTCAACAAGTGCACTCCCCACAAATATGTTCTCCTCAATACAAGCTTTGACTGCAAGTTCATGAATAAAAGGCCCCATTGCGAGTGTTGCTAACGCAGCACATGCACTGAGCACACATGAAACCATAAAGTCGGTGGGTACAACTCCGAGTCTCTTTGCCTGCAAAAATAGGCCACATGTTTCTTCTGCCATTCCGTTATGTTCATAAGCTGCTAAAGTCGAACACCATGAAACAACATTATACTCATTCATCATTTCAAAAACTTTGTTGGAAGAACCAACTTCTTGAAACTTGCCATAGAAATCTATCAAACTATTTGAAACCGAACACTTACCATATTTGAAACTGAAATATCAGCCTCATGGCCTTGCTTGATTAATAGCCATGCAATTGCTGCCCCGGGCCCAGGAAGACACTATCAGAAAGCCACAGAAAGATATTGAATTCGGAGCAGCTTCACCATTACGTAGCAGCTGCACAAACTTGCAAACTCCTTCGCGAGGCTTCCCATTAAGGATTGCATAGGAATACATGCATCCCATTTAGCTATTTTTCCATACGACATGTCATTAAACACTTTATTTGCGTCATTCAACAATCCCGTTTTCCAGTACATGTCAAACACGCTGCATGCAACAAATACATCATCAATCAGAAAACCATTTCAAGGAAAGCCCATGAAACTGTTGGGCAAGAACATGTGAGTGAGGTGAACCCGCCGCCTAATTAGACAAGGGAACAAAATCATTAGGCTGAATGCACACTCGCATAGTGGAGAAATAGGAGAGGGCGGAGGCAAAGTGAGTCAAGTGACCATTCTGGATATCACTGGAAATCAGTGAGGTCCAGGTGACGACGGAACGGAGAGAAAGTACAGTTCGTGTCAACCCGTTGTTCAGAAGTTTAGTGTTTGACAAGTTTTGTGTAGAGTGAGATGAAGAACTTCCAAATTTAAAGAATTACAAGACGTACCTTCTTCCTTTCAAACCTTCCACCAATTGAACCAAACTCTCAATCCCATGACAAAAATACCTCAAAATTTTCAAATTAGATGGTTTATACATACATTGTAGAAGGTGGTTGTGGCTGTTAGTGGCGATGGCCAAAAAAAATGGAGAGATGGAAATCTTTGGCCAGTAGAAATGAGAGGCCACGGCGGAGAAGGAGGGTTATGGTGGAAACCTTCGACCAGTGGAAATGAACATCTCAATAATTAACAATAATTGATCAACTATATATCAAAATCAAGGAGTCAATGAAACAATCTGCACAATGAGTAAAAATCTTTAAAAGGACTAGATGGCTATATTAACTTTTCAAAAGAACCACCCATTTAAAGTACAAGGGCCAAATAATTTAAAGTACAAGGACCAAATCCGATGTAATGCTCAATAAACTGTATATCACATCATAAATACTATCTCCTAATAAATTAGATTATAATGATTATAAACTCTAATCAAGTGAAAATTTCACATGGAGAGAGGCTCTGGGCAGTTGGGAGATTTGTTCCAGCAACAAAGTCCTATCTTTCTGCAGCATCATGACTCGCATCCGTGGTTTTACCTTCATCGCATAATCAAGATGTTCAGAATCTCTGTTGTCAATCAGAGAGAGCGTTTTAAGATTTGGTGCTTTCTTCAAAAGATGCTTTACCATCTCCATCTGTTTCCTACTCCCAAAGAACCCGAATAGCTCAATGCATTTAAGGTCTTTCAAAGGCTCAAAGTGTTTCAGCTCATCTCCCTTACTCGTGTACTCAACGTCACGGCACAGCTCAGTTGTCATCAGTTTGTCTCTAGTCCTTATACTGATCTCTTGTTGGATCCGCAGGGGTACTTCATCATGAGAACTATGCGCAAACTGATCAAAACAAAATATGTATCACTTTCTTGTGCATTTAATGGTGATTATGAAATTGTACACTTACTGAATCTTTTTGAGGAAAGGGCAATCACAAAATTGTACACTTACATCGAGCTGAATCTTTTTGAGGAAAGGGCAATCACCTAGGAAGTTGAGCCACGAAGGAATTTCATGTCCTCTCATCTCATGAGATAGAAAACATACTTCCCTGAGATTCTTGAATCCGTGAACTCTCCGGCCATTCTCATACAAAAACTGAGACATATATATTGGAATTCAAATAAATTAAAAAAGATAAAACCTTGATTAGTTCCGTACGAGCCAAATCACACCAAAATAAAACCTTCCTACGAAGCCAAATCACACCAAAAATAAAAAAAAAAGATAAAACCTTTATTAGTTCCTACTTACGTTAGGAAGCCAATGATCAGTGACAAGGAACTGAAGGTGATGCAATTGCCTCAACAGCGGCCTAATTTTGATATAAACGTCCTGCCAGTAGAGCTGACGATCCTCCATGTTTTGGATCATAGCCCTCACAAGGCGGCAACCCTTCTTCAGTCTTAGTCTCACAACCACATTTTTTGCCGTAAGGTCCCGTAGATTAGGAGCATTAATCTTCAAGTCTCTAATGCTCAAATCATGCGGTATTGGGAGAATGACGAGCTGTTTGAGGGTTTGGTTGGAAATCTTGAAGTTGGTTAGTCCTTGACACTTTACTAGTATCAACTTCTGGAGAAACATGGAGTTGGACACGATGGACTCCAGATCACACTGATTGATCATACAATTATATAAAAATAATTTCCTGAGCCGATTATTGAATTTGAAGAATAATCCCTTAGGGAGAGAGTAATCGACGCAGCTCAAAAACACGGCTTGCGCCCTATTTTCTGAACCGTAGAAAGAAGCAGGAATTGGCAGATATTCGTGTTGCTTTATATAATCCCCCAAAAGGCAAAGCTCTAAATTACGGACCTTTTTTGAGATGGCATAACGGAGCCAGTCTTGGACCTCAAGGGGATCCGACCACTCATCGAATTCTCCGGCGATGATGAATTCACGGAGGCGCCGGCGGCTGAGAAAGCAGTCTGGTTTTGGGTGGGAATAAGTCGGGGATGAGAACTCGATAACAGAGACGAATTTCCATAGATAGCGCCATTGATTCGACAAGCAACTCGTTCGAACGGCGTCCTTGGTAGGCATCAGAGACAAAATCTCATGGATGATTTCGTCGGGCAAGTAGCTGAACAGATCTTCAGCATTCTCTTCCATACCTGCCTCCTTAGGGTTTTTTGTGTATTTGATTTTTGGTTTTGCATTCGATTTTTCTGATTTGATTTAAGTATATATAGTTTTTTTTTACGGGAAGTATATATAGTTCAGCAGCACAAAAAAGTTGCGTATCATTGTTTTTGCTCTACTTGGGTCAGACCGTCAGAGGTTGGGTTTATATCGACCTTCACGGATTTTTTTTAAGAGGATTAATATTGATTTTTTAATTATCTCTTGATCTGTAAGTTTATAGGTGCAGATATTTACCATTAAGTCACTTGTGGGTCTTACCTTAATGGAAGTTGATTTGTACTGTTTTGTATTAATTTAATTTATTATATATATGTTAATTTTATCTTTTTTAATTATCAAATTACTCTTATTTATCTCTAATTATTTATATTTATAAATAAAAATATATATTTTAAATAAAAAATTATGTTGAAACTCCTACTTTTTCATAACTATTAAGTTTAATTTAATATATTTATTTTTTAATGAATAATCATTATAATTCTCCTATTTTATCTAGTACAAGTTATTAAAATGATATATCCTTAAAGCAATTTTTTTCAATTTTTTTAGTTCCTACTTTTTCTTCAATTAAAAAAGATATTTTAAAATTCTATACATTTTATTATTAAAAATTAATTAAATTTATGCATGCAAATCATGTTGTCTGTGAATTTACTATCTTCATATCTTTGGTTTCTCACCTACGCCGCCACCACAACCGCTCACAACAGCCCTCACTACCATTCGCAACTGCACTCTCCTCTTCCCATCTCCGCCGACCGCCAACTACAACCAAAGCTTCCGACTACTTCCGCCGCCAAACACCACCAAAGATCGTCGCTGGCCGCTGCCGCTGCCATCGCCATCGCCAATTCCAGCTAAGCAACCACTGCTACAGATTTAAGTTTCGAGTACTTAGATCATCCTCAATACCCTCTCCACTTCGATTCTCTTGTTTGGTGTCATCTAAATTCGAAGGGTTGCTGGAAAAAATCTCTCCAAATTTTTTTTAGATCTGCGTACGAATGAGAAGAAAGGGGTTTCTCGGATTAGACATTCTTATTGAATTATCCAATCCAATATCATACGAAGTTGGATTGCAAGAATTCAATTTTTGAATTTGATAATCGTATTCGGATCCGGAATGATTGAATCCGATCCGTTTGACAGCCCTATGGAATAGTATCCATCCTAGCCTCTAGAAAGGATTTACTTAAAAACAAGAAAAAAAATTTAGATTAGTAAGTAGAGGTTGTCTATTATGAGGTTGATTTTGTAATGACCTTACGTAAGGTCGAATTGTACTGCTTTGTACTAATTTAATTTATATTTTAAATCAGAAATCACGTTGAAACACCTACTTATTTTTTTAATTATCAAATTACTCCTACTTTTTCTCTAACTATAAAATTATTCAATTTATTTTAAAAATATATATTTTTAAATAAAAAATTAGGTTTGATGCTATGAGAAATATTGCCCTTTGGCCAAACGAACGGCCAAATAAATTTAACGTAGCAGTTCGACGTAGGAGCCCAGAAGCAGGTCGTTTACAGGTTGCTCTTTGGTTCAGCAGCCCGTTAAATGGGCTGGTCCCCCAAAACCCAAGAGGAGGACCCAAGAAGGTTGTAAAGAGGAGCCCTAACAGCCTCCCCTAAGAACGCGGAGCCTCCCAGCAGCTAAAGGGAGGAGGAGTTGGCAGCAGGGTGGACTCTAAGAGAGGAAAAAAAGTAGGGCTGTTGCATAACAAAAGGACCCCATTATCAGCTCTCGTTTTCTCTCTAGCTCTCAATTTCACTCTAGTACTTTGGCAATTAGCATCTATGATTCCAACACTTCTGTATTCTCAAGAAGATTATTCTCATCAATCAATATAAGAATTTATCAGCTTTCTTCACATTTCTATCTCTATCATTATTATTTACAAATTTTAATTTCGTTCATTGCATGTCCCTGGAACCTGCTTAACCATGAAAGAAAATATATAATACATAATAATCCGAATTAATATTTAACAAATTTACTTCAAATCATGACGTATCCCCAGTTGGAAATTACTTATATTTCAATAAATAAAACTTGAGCCTAGGACTGAACTCCAATACATACCCCAACTGAAATGACGTTCTGTTCAATCTATAGATATGTCATTTGGATTCGGATTCACCAACTATAGAATATTTACAAATATATAGCCTCTGAAATTTTCTCTAATTTAATTGAAGCTAATTGAAATTGAAAGCGCACACTAAAGCTCATTTCAAGCGTAACATCCATCCAGTATATATCTGATCATTTTTTCCTCAACATTAGTAAGGTGTTTTATTTCCAGCAATAACTTGGGAAGAAATAGTGGGCATCACCAAAAATAAATAAATAAATAAATAAAAAATAAAAATCTATAAGCTTAGTAGAGCACAAAAAGAAATTCAAGTGGAGAATTAAATTTGGCCGCAGAATGTTTACACGATTTATAACAAAGCAAATCCCTTTCTCCTCTTTCCAAACATTTATTTGGAGTTACACCACTTACTCAGGCAAAGGGCCTGCAGAAACAATAATTAAGCTGAGAAAAGAGGTTAATCAGTTTTTCCAATTCATTGATTATTTGATTGACCAACATTCTTATCAATATATGCATAACCGTATGCCGACCGTTTTCTAATTTCAAAATGCACAACTGAGAAAATTAACTTTAGTCATGCCCCTTGGAAAATGAAAATGATCTAAACATTATGGTATTTCTCATTTTAGACAAAATTATGCAAAATTATATTTTCTGTTCTCATTTTAGACAAAATTATGCAAAATTATATTTTCTGTTCTCATTTTAGACAAAATTATGCAAAATTATACTTCCAACAGAAAACAAAATTCAGCTTTTACTTGCAATAAATCAAATTTAAAACTAGAAAGGGCCGACTTTTTCTTGGTGAAGAAACTCCAAATTAAGTTACCCAACTATAGAAAACTAATAAAATAATAAATTTGAAAAAAGAGAACAAAAATATGTTTCACCAAATGCTATTTCAGCTATCAAGTCTCCAAATGCAAATATGAGAAATCATGACACTTGAGTTGAGGATCTGCTTCATCAACTAATCTTGCACGAGAGCTGAACATAGGTTAAAAACTTAAAATAATGGCGTTAAATGCATGCGCCACATTCTATCATGGTGGTGCAACTTCAGAACCGAAGGAAGAAAACCTTTGACAACAAGTAAATCTCAATACTAGCCAAAGTAGATGCAACCAATGTTGACGTTTCCATTTAGAGTTGGATTTCTACAAAAAGAACCGGGGATGCTTACTTCCATAGGCCTCAGAAAGAAGTCCAAATACATATTCTTACCATTTAGTTGTTTACTCAAAGTCCAATATCAATTAAACAAAAGTACACCAACTTTATGAAGCAGTACAAATTCACAAGTCACATAAACCAAAGGCCATAATGTTTAGTCAATTGCTATAGGCATTTTCATAATCAAGCAACAGACATACGAGAATCATTAAGAAAGTTTATGCAGATGAAAAATGGGCAATTTTCTGTAAACTTTAAAAGTTTTGATTACCTGGCAGATAAAAGAAAAAGGCATACCAAATCTGGATGACCAATTTACTCTCTAGCACAATTTCAGGCCTTCAATAAGCATGCATACGATTTAAGGTAAGATAGAGAATGTTCATAGTTCTGTCAAAATCTGATGCTCTGAGTTCTACAAAGTAGGTTAATTTGAAAGAGAACTTCCCCATGTAATCATCAACATGAAGCCTTTCTACATTCAACGAGCTTAGGATTTCTACCAATAAGCTCACACGGCCTTATTTGTTTTAGGGGAATGACAAACTCTATGCCAAGCTTTACTCAAATATTGACAAAACACAACACAGAATAGCAGCATATCAGATGATATAAATCTGACCTCAGTAAAAGCAAGGTTCACAAGGTAAGAAAGAAATTGTCCAGTAATCACGAGAACATTTGTGCTCACTAGACCACCCCTAATCTTTGATGGGGAGACCTCTACAATATACACAGGAGCAGTGACAGATGCTGCACCAATGCCTAGAACAACCAACAGCCTTCCTAAAATAAGAATGTAAGGATTTGGAGCTGCTGCCATGACTATAGCGCCAAGTGCAAACACAACATCAGCAAATATAGTAGCTTTCTTATGCCCAAAAGCATCATTTATCCAGTCCCCCTAAAGCAACTCCAATATTGGCACCAACCAAAGCATGCTAAAAATTGTTTCCTGGAAATCTGTTGAGTCGTGAAATGGTTTAGAAAATTATGAGTTCGAATGATATAACTAAACAACTGGCTCCATTTGAGGTAAAAAATTCTTAAGAAGCTCTGTTGCCGATGGACGATCTGATGGAATAGGAGACATCAAGCGTCGTAGCAAGGATGCGTGTTCTGGAAATCTGGTGACCCAATCAGAGGGGAGCTCTCCTTTTCGCAGATCAGTGATCACATCAATTCTTTCCATAGCTGTATCAAATGGGTGATATAGTGTTGGTTTTTTTGGTACTAGTTCCAGTTTATGTAAAACAGCTTTAATCAATGGAATATAAAGCGAGTAAGGAAAACACAAGTGATTTATACAGGTTCGGCAAGCCTACTCCTGTCCCCAAGTTGTGAGCTTGGGAGTTTTGAATATAATCTTTATTAAGCACTTGAGACTACAAGAAAAACCTTGCAATCTCTTACACAAACACTTCAATGAGATAAATAAGCTTCACCAACTTATTTATCACACTGATACGCACACTAAAAAACGTTTACCAATTCTCTGGAACCAACCGCAGTGGTACCAGAAGTTACAAAGGCGAGGCCTGCTGCCTCTCTGGAATCACACAGATTCCTTACAAACAAGAATCTCTCGGACTCTCACAAATACTCTGAATCACTCGGATTCTCACACTCACTTCGAATCACTCGGATTCTCACAAACTCTGCACTAGGCTATATGGCTGTCTTTTGGAGGCTGCAAAAGACTTGTCTTTCTCATTCTTTGAAGCATGCCTTTATAGGATTGTCTGGAACCAACTAGCCGTTAGATAGGTGCCTTGATTGCTGAGAATTTGAATTCCAAAATGCCTTGATTAGTGTCTTGATTTGCTGCTTCCATGATTCTAGGAGATTGACTAAAGACTTTCCTTAATTGCTTTTCCTTGGACCTGCTAGAACTTGCCATCTTTATGCCTGAGAAAAAGAAACTATAAAATACAATGTTTTTAATGAAATCAACAAAAGCCAATAATATATATGACTAACAGTACTGTATTGTACTGTGTTATAACATTATGCTTGATTATCACAAGATTATTCTTCCATCTCCTGATGACGAACTGCATTGTGTGTGTATATATATAGGTCTGGTATTCAGCTATAGGTTTGTGGAACTTTTACTGTTCACTACCTTGGTCACTCATCTCGCCGACGAGTGGAAGAACACCGATAAGGCAAAAGCTGCAACGATTGTGAATTTATATGAAGGAACTCTCGCAGTTTTACAGATCTTCTTTGCTTTTGTCGCCGACGCCTACACGGGCCTCTACTTCATGGTGGTTTCGTCCACCACCCTTTACATTTCGGTAAGTTGAAATGGACATTTGTTTGAATTATTTGCACCCTTTTACCCCCGTGTTAGGTTAGGTCGAATTAATAAGCTAGACCCACATAGCATTTCTCTCTCTAAGAATGACATGAAATCGACATAAAAGTTGCAATCTTGAGTTAAATGCAAATGTATAGTGTGAAGTTGGGGTGGGGTTAGGTGGGGAAAGAAAAAAGGGCCGGGGAAGAAAAAGAGAAAAGAAAATTGAAAATAAGGAAGGAACAAAAAGGGTTTAATCGAGCAATCACTCTATCGGTTCAAATCTCTCTGACAACTTGGGGACGAATGTGTTTAATCGATAAGGGTAAAGTGTAAACTAGAGATATCAGGTCATAATTGTGATGAAATGCAAAGTTTTATTTAAGTTTCATGAAACATCTCTTATTGCTTTTGCAGGGTTTATGGATATATTACACTACGGCCAGTCATAAAGAAATGTTTGTTGATCATAGATTCCTCTACATTGCACTCGGGCTGATAAGTGTATCGCAAGCAGCAAAAAGGGTGACACTAGAGGCATTTCTCGGAAATCAAGTATCGGCGATGGATCAGCGCACGACCACAAAAGAGGAGGAAGAAAGAGCGGAGAAACGTTGCAAATTCTGGTGGATGGCCATGTTTTACCTCGCGTTCATTGTTGTTATGCTATGGAACTTTCTAGTTAAACGGTTCGTGATGCTTGCGCTCGTATCAGCAATTGCAATGGATGTTTCATTTGTGTGGTTCTTGTTGGGTGCCAGATTCTACAGCTTTACAAAACCAACTGGCAGCGCTCTCAGCGATATTGCATCTGTGATATCTAGGGCCATAGCTAAGAGCAATTTGGAATATCCAGAGACTCCAGAGCAGCTACTCCAAAACTCAACTAGTCTTGTGCAGATTTTGCCGCATGCCCCGTGGTTAAGGTTCTTGGTTTACATCCTGTTCTGGTTTCAGATCTCTTGTTTCAGTTTTGTGTTTCATCTTTTATTTCACTTATTACACACTTTTTCTGTGATGATTTGACTCAATGGCAGGTGGTTAGACAAGGCTGCAATTGTGGTAAAAGATCAAGATCGAGAAGACAAAATCAACAGCAACATTTGCAGTGTCAAATAAGTGACCGGAGTGAAATTCTTGTTACAGATGCTTCCCATGTGGGCAACCTTCCTCACATTTAGCATGGTTGTTGCCATGGGGAGCACTTTCTTTCTTCAACAAGCCATCAATATTAACCATAATTTTCCCCTTCTAGTTTTCTTTTTTTTGAAGGGATTTGTCGGATCTTATGTTGGCAACATATGCGACAAATATCTTGAAAGGCTTTCCGAGTGAAAGAAGAACATAGCCCAAAAGATGATGCTTGTGAGAATTGGTTTGGGAATGAAATGTTGTGTGCTCTGCTGTATCATAGCCTGGGCAGTTGCCAAGAAAATACGTGTTCATCCGGTGAGACATATGAGTATCTTTCTACTAATTCCACAGTATATATTACTGGGAACCATGGAAGGGCTCTCCGTACGCGGGCTTAAGAACTTCTTCGATTCTCAGGTTCCCAAGTCATTGACTCGATACGACTCCACATTTGGGGAATGTGTTCTAGGCATTGGGAAGTTTCTGAATGCTATTTCTGTTGTCATACTTGGAAAATGGTTCACATATGATATATATTCGAATCATCTGGACAAGTATTACATCTTCTTGGTATTCTTAAGTTCAGCAAATTGATCATCTACGTGTTCGTTGCTGCTTACTCTTACGGCGATGAGAAATTTCTTGCAGAAGATCAGGTCGATATAGAAACTGTCGGCCTTCTTGATACTGTCACAGAATTACAAGATACCCTTCCTTTTTTGAGCCAGGGAAGAGGTCAACAAACTGCAGTTACAGAGGATCCTGTTATTATTAAAGCATCATTGCAGCCATCATCATCATTTCCGCCGTCGGGCCCATCGCCATTTCTGCAGCATCCTTCGGCCGGGGGAATGTATAGACGCATGTTCTCTAGTTGAAGTTGCTTCACCATCAAAAGGGTTTGCTTGTAATTTGTTCATTTTTCATCCTCATTTTCAATTTCTTCGCTCTTCTTGAATCGGATGCTTAATCTGCCAATGTCGTCGTTGTTTCCTTTCTCGAATTCTGGTGTGTATTCATATAATCTTGAGCTGTACATCGGATTCTTGAGATATTGTTGTGTGGACTTTGGTGCAATGAGGAAGTAAGATAGTTTGCAATCAAAACTTATTTTCTCTCTCAAAATTGGTTGTGGTTGTAATTGAAATTTTTTTTTTGTTTATATTGCAATATTTAGCACAAGAACAAATACCTCTTCAAGTTATGTTAATCTTTGTGGCAATTATATATATGAGAAAATTATATTTGACTACCCTATAAGATAGGGTAATTAAAGTGCAATCCATTTTTATTCAAAAATTACAATTTAATCCCTAAATATTATGACCTGTTTGCGATCCCTCTATTCCGTTAGATCCCCAAGGACTGCATTGTTATATTCGTAATACATAACGATCGTTTTGTTGGAATGTGTATATTACAGGGATAAATTTGTTATTTTATGCATAAAATTAATGGAAGGACAGACCAAACCCTAACGGAACTTTAACGGAATGGAGGGATCACAAATGATCATAAAATTCAAGGATTAAATTGTAATTTTCGAATAAAGATACACTACGTTGTAATTACTCTATCTAATAGGGTAGTCAGATGTAATTTTCCCTTATATCAAAATAGTAACTCAATTTTTTCTTTTTTAAAAAAAAATTAACACTCACCCGCCAAATGGGATTCGAACCTGGATCATTGCCCTGAAAAATGAACTCATTAACTAATTGGACAAACCCATGTAAACGAAATAGTAACTCGATTTGAATTAATCATCTCCATCAAATTGCAGACAACAATCCACTCTCCATGTTTCTCAACTCATCCATTTCTCTCCTAAAAGCCACAACCACATCCTCCTCCAAATGCACCACCACCTTCACCCCCTCTTTCCCCGGCAGAAAAAAGCAAGGCTCCACACTGCCAAGTAGGCGGCGCGACAGCGGCACCACCGCGATAGGGCCGCCCCACCCAAAGTCCACGGTGGAGTGGCCCAAGTGCTGCCAGTCGGTGAAACCGCTCACCCTCCTGCCGCCGCTGATCCCTTCCTTGTAGTGCATCTCCTGAAAGTCGATATACGAGGAGATGTACTCCGAGGTGGCGTTGTTCTTGTTTTCCTTGATGGCAGCGACGGTTTTCCAGATCGGCTGCGCCGCCACCTCCGCGGCGGAGAGGTGGATGTACATCGGCACGCAGCCGTTGCCCCAGTAGCTGGCGGGGAGCGGTGGAGTGACTATCTTTCTAATGTTGATGGAATATGCGAATGTGACTTTCTCATTGGGAGGGACTTGGCAAGCCTTTGTCCTGTGCCACAAGGTACCAGAGATTTATCACTAAAACATTGGATGGAAAGGAAAATTCAAAGGAATGCAATCATCATTGACATATGGGATAATTACAAAAATGGCATACCAACTCCAGCAACTTAGCAAAAATGGTACTTTGATTTTTCTGGCGACAGGAAGGACCCGTAATTTCCAAAACCGGCCAAAACTATGCTCTTGGTCGCCGGAACCCGTATACCCGCGAGAATTCCGACCCGAAGTCCTACGTGGCAAGATTTTTTCTTATGTGGCAATACCACTATGGCCACATCAAATACCATTGTACATGTATTAATTTTATCTATTTAATTAAAACACAAAAAGCCAAATAATATAACTAATCAATTTTGTTTTAAAATTATTTTGACACAGTAAGAAATAT
>JBBMKE010208956.1:0-14847 GCA_037834125.1 Lippia alba | reverse complement strand
TTCTAGAATATTATAGAAAATATTTAGATAGAAAGAAAAGTCTAGATATTACACATGCTATAATTAGAGAAATAATAAAAAAAAAATGAAGCTAAGTTAACCGACAAAAACAAAGTCGGTTAAACCACTCTATAAATACATGTATGCATCACTTTTTGCAAGGTAATGAAACAGAGCATTTCCAATTGTTCTCCCTACTCTAATAAGCTTTTTAAATCAATTTTCTCCTTTCTAGATTAATCATCATTATTTCTCCTCCACAAGCTAATTACCTATCTAAACTATCAGCCCAATTTAAATACTTTCCCTTTCCAAAAATTATTTCCTAAATTCCTCCCACTAATTTCCAACAGTCTCGATCATCGTCATCGTGCAACGAAAACTTAGAACATCTGAAGTCGGGAGGCTAGGGTTTGCATGCGGAAGGGGAGATTATACTAGGATTTGCGAATCAAATATATGTACATATATATATGTAGTTTTACTTGTTGTTTGGTGGGCCTGTATATGGGAATATATATTATATATATATATATATATATATATCGATAATTCACAAAAATAGTACAATATATGCTTATAGATATACGATTCTTCTTTGTATCGGAGTCTTCTCTCCCTATGGAAACTTAGTGAGTTCTAAGTGTAAAATACTGGTATCAGCGGGGCCTAAAAAATTCTTTGCCTCAATATATTAAAAAATATAAAAAATAATAACTTAAAATTGATTAAAAACACTAAAATTCATAGATAGTAATTGTTTTCGACAATTCGTGTTATATTCGATTTGCTCCTGTCATTTCTTCTCACACTAAAATTTTCACGTATAGATACTAATATGGTACTTTCTTAAAGAAAAAGACTTAAATTATTTTATTTTGGGATTATAATATCCACTATTGAGTGTAGTAATTAATCGTTTCGGTAATTTATAGGTAAGTTAAAGTATAGACATTTGAATAATTTTTTTTAAAAATCTTTTATATACGAAATTAAAATTCTAATTCACAACATTTTATTAAATTATTACGTGTTGAAAATTAAATTTTTTTGTGATATTAATTTGACAGAGTTAGGTTTTGATTTGAATTACCTACCTGATATATGATATCTTTTATCTCTCTAATATCATATGATATGTTATCTATACAAAAAGATATATTACACTAATTTTTCCTTGCATAAAATACAATACATTAATTGTTTCATGAAGTGTTCGGAACATCATAACAAAAAATTTCACATTTTTAATTATTTTCATATTCGAGCAAAACTTAAGTTATTATATACATATAACATTTATTATATATAATAGTTAGTAAATTTTATACGTGTTAATTAATTTACTTTCAATAATATATGTTTGTATTTAAAAATCAATTTTGAGCTCATTAAATATTAGTGGGGTGGGCATTTCAAATAAAAAAAAGAATTAGTGAGGCGGGGTGGGGTTTGTGTGTGTGAGGTGGGTGGCGGTAGGGCGGAAGGGTGGGCTTGAGCCCCCCTTGGCCTTAATTGGCTCCGCCCCTGAGTGACGGCGTTCTTGGGTTAACGACGGCCTGCAATACTTGGCATAATCGGCCCCCATATTCGGCAATTCTCCCGTCTCTGAAACACTACTTGTCCTGGAAAAATTACTTGAATGAACATATGCTGGCTTAGAAATTTTGAGACTTGAGAGTAATTGATAAAGATAATAGAATTGAGAATATTATGGAGGAACGTTTAGAATTCTAATATTTATAGAAGAAAAAAAAAAAAAAACCCTACTGTTTAGAAGTAAAATTTTGGTATTTAACCGTTCTTTTTACTGTTAAATTAGTTGTTTGCAGATTTAATGTCAATTCAAAGTTGGACTAAGAAATTGGACCCAGATATTAGGCTTCAAAATTGAAGTTTGGAGTTGGAAATTACAGTTGAAATATTAGGCTTGGTTAGAAATCTGGACTTGGAAATTGGACTTAAAGATATTAGATTTTGAAGTTAGAGTTAAAGGATATTGTTCTTGAAGCCTTTTATTAGTTGGATCTACAGATTGAAAAATAAAAAAAAAATAAAATTATGAGCTTAAGTGGCGGCCCTAATTTGGGCTCGGGTTGGTCCTAAGTTGGGCCTATTTACGGGCTGGTTTGGGCTGATCATAGATTTATGTGGATCGATTCACATATTGGATTGGGTCTGAAGTTAAACTTAGTAGGGGTCCGCTCTAATACCCAAACCCAGCCAAACCAGCCTTATAACATTAATGAGTTAGGCCTTGGCCGATTCCAACCCAGTCGATTCACCTATTTCATGGACCGATTGCGAATCGGGGTATAGCCAATATTTAGGTACTTTAAATTTTATGATAGTACCTTAATTTAAAACATAAGTACTTTAATATTTACGAACAATTCTCTTATTCTTTTTTTTCTTTTTTTATACTTCAATTTTAAATCTAAGTATTTTAATTTTTACGAATAACACTCTACTTCTAAATTTGGATACTTTATTTTATAATTTGAATATTGTTTTATAATTTGGATATTTTATAATTTTTAAATAATAATCCAAAATATAATCAATAATTAATTTTTACTTCACCATCCACCTATATATATATATATATATTGGTTTTACATATGAAGTATTTAAAATTTTAAGATATTAACATACGAAAATAAAGTATAAAATCGTGAATATGAAGTATTATGTTAATAAAACGGTTTGAGTGAGGGAAGAGTGATGTGTTATGTCATTTCATGTTTTTTAAGGTTATTTTGACGAAAATGGAGAGTGAAATCTAATTACAAATTTGAATTGGGGAGTTAATATTGATACTTTTTTCCACGGAAGAGTGATGCCAAATTTATTTTGTGCGCTTAGAATTTTTACCTCATTTCCCCATATTTAAAATATAAGAGGCGAAAATTAAAAAAATAAAAAGAAAACTGAAAAAGGATAACTTTTATTTTTTTCAAGATAAAATTCTCAATAGAAAGCTAAAATGTTTCCCTCCTTCAACAAAACGAAAAATAAAAAGAAAATTTAAAGGATAACCTTTTGCCTCCGTCACTGCATGCGATTGTCTGATTGATCATTTATTTTCCTATGTCCTTTAATTTTGAAATAAAGAACCAGAGATAAAGGATTCCTCTTGTAAAGTAGCATATTTATTTATCACGTCTCTACTATTTCCTTTTCAGTAGAGGGCAGCGTTTCATAGTCAGCAAGTCTGAATGTTGGTGTTTCATTGTGCATATATAGGAAATTGCATTTTTAGTATACTAACTCACATAATTTAGCAATTTTGATATATTTTATTTTTTGGTAAAAAAAAATAAAATCAACCTATAACTTAAAAAAAATGGCAATTTCATGCATTATGTGAACCGAATAGATATGATCCGTTGAAAAATGTCCGTTGGAGAATTTCTCACGAAGTAGATTTTGCGAGTTTTAGGTGGATTTTTCTGGCGAATCATATCCATTCGGATCAAATTGTGCATGAAATTGCGAACTTTTAGAGTTACAAACTAGTTTTTTCCTTCGAAAATTTTTTGCATAAAAATTGCGAATTAGGGTGAGTTGGTATACCAAAATTGCAATTTCCTCTACATATCGAATACCAGTTTTGCCGAATGAATGAGAGAAAATATTTTCTAGAGGGTAAATGGATTTTACACGGATCGAATGCATGATTACTATATTTTATATGTTTATGAATCAAACGGATAAAACTTCTTTAAGCGGATTGGGATAATATATTATTTACGGATATTAGGCGGATGCGAACATATATCGAATTTTAATTGGATTTTTAACTATTCATTTATAGCACAAATTTTATAATAGTTATATAAAGTTAGATGTATATATTTTAAACATAGGGAAAAATAATAACTGTATTCCTCTCTCTATATATATTATTTCTATTTTCTTAGTTAATATAGCAGTGTCTTGTGATTAGGGGCGTATACGGTCGGGTATGAGCAGTTTTGTAGTGAAATATTACTCGAGAAAATTGTAATTTTGGTATACTAACTTATCCTAATTCGCAATTTTGGTAAAAAAAAAATTTCGGTGAAAAAACTAGCTCATAGTCCTAAAAGTTCGCAATTTCATACACTATTTGACCCGAATAAATATATCAGACATAATACAATTCAACGATAAACTAAACTATGAATTATGTGGTGGAATCGAATCGTACTAACCTCCCGCCATTGCTAATTTCTTAAATTGGTTGAGGTTAAAGAAATATGCGGGAAAAGCCTTGAGAATCGTCGAAACCCGAATATTATTAAGAGTGATCTTCTAAATATCCCAAAACTATAGGTTAGGGGATAAGTTTGACTATTATGAAAATAAATTAGATGAGTTCGAGACAAATAATAAGGGCATTATCATGGAATTGATCACCGACCCAAATCGATCTAAGAATTATGTAATTAATTTACTCAATTATGATTCTTACATGCTATCCATTCGTAAAAATTATAGTTAGTCTTCGAAATAGTGAAGATTGTTACGTTATGATTATTAGTACATGTCTTAGCACGTATTTGACACTAGTGAAATAATTTTTAAATGAATTATTTTATCTTCTGGAATATTCAACTAAGAAATATAGGAATTTTCTTCGAAGAAGACTAAATGAGATTAATTATTCAACCACGCACTTAGAAACTCAGTATGCCATTAATCGCTGACGCCTTTTGGGTTTGTTCATATATATATATATATATATATATATATATGTTAGGGGGTGTATGTTGTCGGGCTTGGACATTTATAAGTAAAATGTTACCTGACTTAAAGTATACAAATTTGTAAAAATATGAATAATAAATATAAATTATTTTTTCAAATTGTACGGTTCGAATCGAACGGGTGAGATTATACAACAATCGAATTGATAGTTTGGCAGATTATATATTATATTTTAATATTTTTTTATATTTATAGTTTTAACTCAATAATAAAAAAATATATAAAAATATGAGAATTAATTCTAATTTAATAACATATTGCAACACTAATATATAATAATTTCAAAGCAAATGAAAAAAACATATTATTAAATAAATAATACAATCATATAAATATTAAGGGAAATCTACATCTGACTATCTTACATTTAGGTTTATTTACAACATAATTCATCATTATTAGAAAACTACATTCTACTCCCTAACTTTTCGACCGTTCGTGGTCCCTAGGGTTCCGTTATATTATTAAAAAATACCCCTAATTTGTAGTTAAATTTATAATTTGTAAGGATCGTTTTGTTTATATTTGTAAACTTTGGGGATGATTTTATAATTTTAGTCATATAACACTCATAAAACCATCAGTGGCATAAGTGTACTTTTACAAATTCCGTTAAGAGACTTCATACCTAACAAGATTTATATGGACTAAAATGTCGTTTTTCAATAATGATGGACTGCATTGTAATTAGGTCTAAAGACAAGATAGTCAGATGTAAACATTCAAAATATAATGTTGGAAAACAACAAGGTAAAAGCAGCGGAAGTTTAAAATTTTTTCCAAAAGGGATCGTGATCTTGAAATGTTCTATTCAAAACTTTAGGGATAATCAAGAAACTTACATAATTGAAGCTTTTTTGAAACGTATTGAGCCGCACTCAAACGTTCTTCATGCGGCATGAAATCCCCGTTTCTTGATCAATTCTT
This sequence comes from Lippia alba, assembly GCA_037834125.1. Lineage (NCBI taxonomy): Eukaryota > Viridiplantae > Streptophyta > Magnoliopsida > Lamiales > Verbenaceae > Lippia > Lippia alba. The sequence goes on along the minus strand of JBBMKE010208956.1, from coordinate 9,168 downwards.
TCTTCGAGATTCCAAAGTAGAAATCCTCTTCAGTAATAATCCACACCAATCTATATTCAAATCATGTAAGTGAGTATGCTAGTACTATAACATGTGTATTAAAGAAACAAGAAACGAGTAAAAGGAGAGCAAGAGAATTATTCCAAAATTCCATGAAGGTTGGACGTGATCCTGAATCACAAGTAAGGCCTAATTTTCGAACCCCTAGCCCCTTTTATAGGGTGGAGTTCGAACTCCCCAAACCCTATTTGGAATCAGATTCCAACTTTGACTTTTCTTCTCTCTTTTCCTTCAAGTAATAGAATTCTTATTCAAAATAAGATATCTTATTCCTCGTAATAGGATTCTTATTCAAAATAATATATCTTATTCCTTCTAAAAAAGAGTTTCTAACCAATTTAGGAATATTAATTATTCTAATAATAATTAATATCTTATTCTACCTAATATTTACTAGAATAATAAATAGAAGATATTCTAATCAAATTAGAATAACCTAAATAATTAAATACTTAGAGTTAATTTTTTAATTAATTCCATAATGGGTTTCAGAATTAATTCTTCAATTAATTCTAATGGGCTAAAATTAATTCTCTTAGTTACTGGAGAATTATGAAAAAATCCCCAAGTGTGGACTCAATTTTTAGTTTGCTCCCCAGGTCGAAAAATTTTTAGTTCATTCCCCATATAAGAATCAAAATTTTAGTTCACTCCCAATTTGTGCAGCAAATACGACATAATACAATTTAAGTACGCGATATCATGATTTGAGTTCGTGATTCCTGAGTTGTATCAAAATCCAGGATTTGTGTACTTAAATCGTGATATCTTGTACTTAAATCGCAATATGTCGTATTTGCTGCACAAATTGGGGAGTAAACTAAAATTTTGATTCTCATGTGGGGAGTAAACTAAAATTTTTTTCGACATGGGGAGCATATTAAAAAAATTTCAACTCATGGGGAGTTTTTAAAAAATGCCCCAATTAATTATATGCAGGATTTATAATTAATTCTCTAATTAATTATATTTGGGCTTAATAATTGATTCTTCAGTTAATTAACACATGATCCAATCCTCAATTGGATTCGTACGTCCTAAACATGCTCTCGATACCTAAACATGTACTTTATAAGTTAGGCCTCATTTCGATCAATTATTTGACCTTTCCAATAATACCCTTTGAACCTGGCGTTTGTGTGTGACCCTCTACGTTCAATTTCAGTTAGCAGTGAGCCTAATTAATTAATACCCTTTATTAATTAATTACCTCATAGATCACAATACCATAGTCTAGCAACAGGTGTGTGACCCTTACCCGAAATGTGAATGTCTATTCGAAAGAACCTTTCAGTCAATAACATCGCGTGGGATAAGATCCTCTTACCATCCTATCTCTCGATTATGATCTAGGGCATTGGAATATAGAGACGACTAATAATCTTAATCTTAAACAAAATTCTTTTCAATATTCCATTTTATCTGAACTCAAGAAAACCCCATTTTCTTGATGTCTTGATCTATCCACCTTGCGTAAGATTTTAGGATGGAATATGAATCACTTGTGTGATAGGAAATCATCTTGCCTACAGCAAGTGTAGGTCCTTTATTGATTCCAACAATTCTCATATACCACTTGTGTAATCCCAACACAAGCCATGGTTCAGATTTCTATAAGACGATACCCTTTTGAGCCTATATCAAAGATTACAGAGCTAGCTTATATGAGACAATGTAGAATCTCAAGTCTAAGGATTAATTCTTCACGTCATTGACATGTGAGATATTTTCTAATCTGGAAGTTCTAGCAACGTCGTTTCCCATTTAGGAATGTTCTCACGCGGGGCACTCTCAGTGATGAAGTTCTTGTAACTATCACTCTTATGTATTATGAACGCATCAACGTATGCACTTATCACCCCATGAAATCGGGGAGCCATCTTAAAGACATAACTGCACAAGCAAGTCTCAACAGAGGCAAAGTCGACACTCTCACTATCTATCGGCCTCATTGACTTGGAGAGATTTCTAATCGTCACCTATGGAGTTAAGAACTTGTTTCTTGTGTCCTTCCCATAAAGGCAAAGTTCTTAACGGTCTCATCGGATTAGGGGAGTTCTAAACATGCACACGTAGTGGAAACAAACAAAACAAATGATGGCACATAAGAAGTGTTCGCCTGTGCATGCAATCATTCATATATTATTCAAAGATTGTCTGTGATATAGGGAAAGTCGTAAAACATATCAGCTTTCTAGGGCACTATTCCTATGATATCCCGATTTTTCCGATCGATTGAGCTGGCGCCATGTGTTGACTTTCATATGTGTTTTAATTGTTAATTTACTTTTATTAGTTGTCTAACGTGTTTTATTGCTTTAATTATGTGAGTTCGTGCGTTGCTGGGCCCTATTTCCAACTCTTTAAGAGTTTAGGGGCTTTTTGTAATTTTCTCTTTAAGGGGTCTTTCGGTTATTTTTTGTTCAGGCGAGAGATCGACCCATTTGACCTCTCCAATGCGTCCGGGGCATCGAAAGGAGTTCGTAGACTCTAAGTTGCCCAATTCTGACTTTGTTTGCTCGTTCTGCAGCCGTTTTACTCGTTTGAATTCGGATCAAATATCTGAAAATCCCCCTCGACCAATCACAACTAGCCACATCACTCTCTCTTCAGCTGGCTCTCTCTCTCTCTCTTCTCCAGCGAGACGCATATGCCCGAAGGTGTAAAAACACGCACAACTCCAACTTCTTCTTTTCTCAATGGAATTCGACGTGTGATTAGTGAAAATCGACCCTCTCGACGAGCCCGGCACAATGACACCGGAATTAGAACTTGAAATGCGGTGGTGGCAGAGAAATTGGCAGTTCCAGGTGCGGCCGCGGAGGGACTCGACACCCGCGACTTCGCCGGAGGTTTGCGGTGGGTTCCGGCGGCCTTTGGATGACACGCACCTCACAACACGATAGAGGAGGTCCTTGCGCAACTTGTCGATGCGGCGGCGCAACCAGCGGGTCACCGGCGGCGCCTTTATATATATATATATATATATATATATACGCGTGGTGGGCGGCGATACTGTAGCGCCGTCGCCCATCGCTTTTTCGGCGTCTTCTCCGATGAGGCTTGGTGGTTTCTGACATTTTCCGACATCCTGGTTCCATTTCCGGCATCAAATCAGGTCAAATCACGGTGGTTGAGGCGGCACGACGATGGCAGCGGTGGCGCGGCTTTGGGAGAAATTTTGGGGCTCTTCTGGCGGGTTTTTGACTTCGATCATTTTATGAAAGTTGCTCGGGATGTTGATGGCGAGCTTCTGGTGGTGGTGGCGACTTGAGAACCGGCCGACGATGGTGGTGGTGAACCGGTAGTGAACCGGCGGACCCTGTTTCGGCTAATTTTTCGGCGATCAATTAGGGGCTTTCGTAGGCCTCGATACGAGCTTCGCAATGGTACGTTCAAATTTCATTTTCATTGAGCGGTTTGCATTTAATTTTGATTCTTGTCTCTAGGGTTCGTACTCTTTTTTCATCAACGAAATCCAGTGTGTTTGGTATTTTCTGGAATTGTTTGAGGGCTTTTGTTCTTTAGGTGGTGGCGTACATTTCTATCCTTTCGGGGATTTTTTCGGTCACCAGATGGTATATTCTGGACTGTCAGCCGTGTTTAGGCGAGCTCCGGCGATGGCATTTTGACGTTTCTTCATTCAGCGGGTTCCTTTCGTTGTGGTGAGTCCAACGCCACTTTCCGTTCGTCGTTTGGACGTTTGGTTTATTTTCTATGAATTTATTTGTGTAATTGAAATTTGTTTGATTTAATTGTTATAATTGCGATTAATTAGTGTGTTGTTGGATTTGTCGATGTAATTGTATCCCAATGAATGTAAGAATTACGTATTTGGTGAATGAGAATTGTTTTGACGATTTGAATTGTAAATTGAGCTCCAATAAGTTAATTCGTATTACTCGTTCATCTTTTTAATTTTAAAATTTGGTCGTGAACACTTGTTGAATTACATAATCTTTGGAAACTTGTTTATGATATATGAATTTTAGTTTATTGGAGTTTATTGTCTCGATTAGGCAACTTCTTAGTTATAATATTTCTCTTAAGGGGGTGTTGGTGTAATTTTAGAAACTATATGAAACTTATATAACAAATTTGAATAAATTGATATGAACCTCTTGATCGATAATTGAATTGAATTAATTTTATATGATTTCATTAGGGACTTTTACACTTAAGAAATAATTCAATTGCACATGTATGAATTGGATAGGTTTAATGGTTTAATATGAAACAATGTGATTTGTATTTTATTTCAATCTTCCCTATTTGCGTTATTTGTACATATAAACATGTCTTAATATGTAATATGATTTTATTGAACTATATGATAACGTGTTTTATGTGAATTGAATATGAATTTGAATTCTACCTACGTGATTGCATCTTTTAAGTGCTTGAGCATTGCCGTGCGTCTTTGTGGTTGTTGGTTTGAGTCTGAGTCTTTTGTTTGGTGTACTCAGTCGTACAGGGGTTCTTCAGGGTGAGTCTGTCAGCTGTTTGAGTCTCATTGGGTCTGCTTCGCTCCTGTTTTCGTTTTCGTCGGTGAAAAGTGAGGTTTTAGGATTTTGTATTAGTTAAAGCGACCTATAACCCTCTGTGCTTGTTTTCAAGCCTGCATGCGATTATTCTATTATATTTATATAATAGATATATGTTCTGTATAAGATATATGTATGAAATTGTCATACGAGGAAAGTTTTGAATTATATGTACGAGCGTATGTAAGCTTGAAATGTTTTGCAACAAGGCTATGCTCCAAACCGTGTGTCTTCGCGTCAACTTCAGATTTGGATGACACGGAGAGGTACGTTATAGCATATGTTGCGTTGCAAGGTATGGTATGGTATGCTCGATAAGGTACGTAAGTTTTATTTGTTCAGTCTGTTTGGACGAGGTTTGCCCTGAAATATGGGAATTTGGTACGATTTGGATTTGTTGGGCCCCGGAATTATGGGTAAGGAGCCCCGGGACGACAAGGGTCGTCGGGTTTGACCTGTGTATAATTCCATTTGAAGTATCCACGTGCGACTCTTGGAGGTTGGGAACGCGTGATACTTTGAGCCCTCGGTTGGATGACCGGGAAAGGCATATTGTGGGATCTCAACCCCGTATGTATATGTATTTGTGGCGGTGAGGGTTTGATTCCCGAACGCTGTGGTGTGGAGGATGTATTGATTTGTGAGCATTTGGTTTTATTTGCGTCTGTTCTGGAAGTATGTTGGAGACCCGTACTCGTTGGGTATTTGTTTTGTTCTATCATGTTGATTATGAAATGGGATAGGAGATTTCCCTTCTATTTTGATTCGAGTCTGTTCTGTCTGTTATAACTTTGAATAAGTATAGAATTTGAGTTTGATTCGAAAATGGTTTTGGTTTGCAAAATCCTATCCCGGTTCATAGTCTTTCTTTTGATACGTGCTTTGCTCTATATTATGTATAGTGTGAGTGTGTTCAGCCCCCTCACTCAGTCGAGCCGTTAGACTGACCCATTTCCTTCAGTTGCAGTAGCTGGTTTTGGTTCGAGTTAGGCGGTGTCGAGTCGGGACTTTTTGTTCTGTCTGAATCAGTTTGTGTCCTTTGAATTCTGTTTTTGTACTTCGTTCATTTGAATTCGGTTGTGTTGTAAATTGTATAATTTATGTTCAATCGGCATTCATAAGTATTTAAATTGCCCTTGCCGGGCTTTGTCTTTACGCTTTAAAAGAGGTCTGTGAGCCCAAGTCTGCATGTGATTCGAATGTTTTAATTCTTGCCGGCCCGTGGCCATTGCATGTGGAAGTGCGATTGTATGATTTGACAGGTTGCTAAATCAGGACAGGTTAGGACAGATGGATGGAATAGATGAACCCGTGTTGTTGATTGATATGAACTGTTTTGTTATGTCTGATTCTTGAAGGTTTTTGATAGTTCGTATCTTACATCGCTACCGCGTACAGGTTTTTCAATTATTCAGGGTTTAGGTACCGCCTAACCTAAGTTGGATTTTTTATTTGTCACTCGTTCGCTTTGACTTAGTGCGTGTGCGAACTTTTCATTTCGTACACTTATCCGATCCCAGTGCAAAAAATGTGGTGTCTTATGTTTGGGGTGCTACAGATACGATCCCTGCAACAATTTTAGAGAAATTGGAAAACACATATGCAAGGTACCTTATCAATTTTCTCTACAACGTTTCCCCAATTACACCAAGATACGATCCCTGCACTAAACAAAATAAAAGGAGGAATCAATTATGGGGAAGCAGGATTTAAACGCAATGTAATGGGAAGAAAACTGATGGTCACTCTTCGTCACTCTTCCCGTCTTCGTCTTCACTCCAGTTTTTATCTTCTCAGTTCTCATACGCCACGCGCCGTCTCTGACGTCGCGCCTCAATCCTCATGCCACAAACCCCTTATTGAGTTTAGCCCTAATTTAATTCAGCTCAACACCACAATCAGACCCGCCACCAACCCCTTATTGAGTTTAGCCCTAATTTAATTCAGCTCTTAAGGTACGCTTTTCATTTTTTCTTGAGGATCAAAGAATATCAAATTCTTATAATTAATTGAGATGTAATTGTGTTCTTGATAAAGAGTTGATATGGTAGTATATATTATGGTTGAATTGAGAATCCGAAATGCGTTTGTTTGATTTATGATTAGATGCAGGTGGATTTAGCCAAACACTTTTAAGGTTGATAGTTTCTAAACTCTTTAAAGTAATCTTGGCCAAATTGTAGATAAATTTGTAAAATAGGTTCCTCAGTGAGTTTACGATTCATTTTGATTAATGAAATTGTGTGGGTTCCAATTTAATATAATTTTATTTTGTTGTATTTAATGTTTTTGGAGAGAGGGGAAAAGAGGTTCTTGATTCTGGTAAGATGGAAAGTAAAGAGTTGGAGAAAAGCTAGAAAGGTGAGGTATAGAGAAAAGAAGAAGTTAAAATGAATAAGAGAAGGTAAAAGGGATTTGATTTGATTTAATTTTGTGTTAATTTAAGCTAAGAGGAAGAAAACATTGAAAGACACTGAGAAAATGACTTAGAAAAACAAGACGGGTTTGGGGGCTAGCTAGGTGATGATCTTATATTATGGTGTGTTTTGGTATTGTTACGGCCCGTAGCATATAAATGGCCAACTAAGGTATTGGTCACTGTTGCTTGAGACCCCCTATAACAGGATACCTTCTTTTCCTTTTGCACACTTGCAAAATTTGACTCTTCCTTTGTTTTCTTTGATTTGATGTTCATTCTTGTGAAAGATTCTCTTTTCAGTTCTTGTCATGAAATAATGGAATACTAAGCTGATATATGGCCTGAAATATGTCAAAGTGGCTGGGCTTAGTATTCGCTTGGCTCTCCAGATTGAGTTACTAACTTAATGAAGAATTTTCTACAATTCTTTATGTGATTTCAACATATTGTACTTTATTCGCTGTAGTTAATCCTGTGTTGTACTGCAGCTCCGAGGGGAATTTTCCAAGTATCCAGATTTTTGTTCAAGAGAAGGTCATCATGTTTGCAACTGCAATCTGGTATATTGCGAGGAAACCAAAGCCAAAAATGAAGCCCATAGAACTGAAAACTCCGCCTGAGCAAACACAGACGATCACAAGGGTCATATTCGACATTTTAAAGGAACATGGTCCTCTAACCATTGCTGACACCTGGGAACATGTTAAGGTATTTCTTTCTTGTATATCTTCATCTGCTTAACTTGATTTATGCAAGAATTAAGGTAATTTCCAGAAACTGAAAGTAGAGTTCATTTTTGTTGATGAACTCAATTTGAAAATGACCTTATGAAAGCTTAAACTGTTAAGAAGAAAAACATCATTACTGAAGTACAGTCTGCTGTCAAGTTGAAACAAGGACCTCTTCATTGGTCTGGCCTCATATTGTAATATATGATCTTTCAACCTAGGATAATTACATCGACGTGGTCTGAGGTTTGCTCTAATTACACGAACTTCTCTGAGGTTTGAGAAACTACAAAAAATTTTAGTGGCATAATCTGAGGGTTGGCTAACGCATGCTATTATAGTCATGAATTTAAACTTAAATAGTGGCCAATAAATGTCAAAGGCAAAAAGTATTCCCAAAAAATTAGAGATGACATCGTCTATTTTGATGTAACTTAAATTCTTTCACTGGGGGAATTTTTGTAATTTCTCAAATCTTAAGTAAGTTTGTGTAATTAGGCCAACCTCAAGATATTCTTGGGTAATTATCCCATTAATCTAAAAGCTCAAGGTATTTGGAATTCGAGGAGTTGTAGACATTGTTGAGTAAATATTATCTTCTGATACAGACTTTAGAGAACAGCATGTTCTTGTTTTCTTTGAGTTGCTCCACTCATCATTAATGATTTTTAATATTACTCTTCCAATTGAGTCCACCGTTCTTTCTTGATTTATTGCCCGAACAACTGCAGGAAATTATGATTCCGAATTTTTCATTTTTCCGCATGATCAGGAAGTTGGGTTAAAAGGGCTTTCGAGCAAGAGGCACATGAAAATAGTACTGAGATGGATGAGGGAGAGACAGAAGCTAAGGCTAATATGCAACCATGTCGGACCTCACAAGCAATTTCTGTACACAACATGGTTCACAAAACCTGATATCAAGCAGGCAAGGCCTGGAAATGATACTTCAAGACCAAAATCGTAGTAGCGGTGAAAGCTGCATGTGTTGATAATGAAAGAGGTCATTTCTTGTAATTCAGAAACTCTGGTCTATATTTTTATATTCTCATACATCCTGTTTTTTGCATATATCGATAAAAAGGGATAAACTGGACATCTCGTTGTTGAAATGAAGCCCAAATGGTTTCGATTGTTGCCGGAAGTAGAATTTTGCTTCCCTTGTTTGCACACTTTCTTCACGAAGTAGAAAGGAGCCAAGAAAAGCTTTGCTCCTTTGCTTCCGAGTGTGTTTGGCTTAGTTCATTTTTCGATGCTGCTCGCTTAATGTTATTTGAAAAAAATATATATATGATGTTAAAAGTGTTCGGATAATAATACAATCATGAGTTTAGCACAGATGGACATGTTCTTGATGCTGATGGGAGTTCCGTATCTCCTGGGATATTTCAAGAATCAAGATTGGCTTCGTTGTGAC
>JBBMKE010208736.1:0-14852 GCA_037834125.1 Lippia alba | reverse complement strand
AAATTATTACACCATACAATACACAATATTTTTCTCACACACCCTCACTTCCTAAAATACTATCCTCAAAGAGATCTCCAAGATAACTATCTCTAAATCTCCTTAATAGTAAACAAAGAAATAAATATTTTTTCCTTTGTGTTGTAATCAAAACATTGAAGGAGGTGTAGTTTATATACAACTCTCAACCTCCTTCCTATACAAGGAATATCCGATGTGGGATGGCACCATTTATTGACTTTTTCTTTCTTTAAAAAAAAAAACTCAACTTCAACAATAATACCACTATTAGCTATAATAAGATGCTATACAAATTCCTACACACAATCTTCATCCCATTCGGATCATGAAAATGTATCATCGTTGCCCTGATCTGAGCTCCTCGGATGCCTTATTATACTCTTTAATGTGACCGTCCACGCCTTCCTTGTTTGGTCATTACATTTAGCCGCTCGTTTGCGCAAATCCCGAATAGTGTTGATAAAGCCATCCATTTTGTTTTTAATCTCCTCTACTGCAATCAACACTGCTTCCTCCCCTTCTCGAGTTGCAAAATCTGCATTTGTTAGCATAGCTTCAATCTTGTCCACCAATCTCTTTATACTATCCAAATCATCCACGACATAACTCCCAATCTGTATTTTGTAGATAATCTCTCTCTGACCCATCAAATCCTTCTCATATTTCTTCCAAATCAACTTAAAGGCAAGATTGCTGCAGCTGCCAGAGTCGCTACCACTAGCGGCACCACCATAACTGCCGCCACCACAGAGACTATAAGAAGAGAGGACAAAACCACCCAGTATATTACATTGGAAACCTTCCTCCAAGCCTTTACTTTCCACAACTTTTTGTCCAGCTTCTTCTTCTTAGCTTCTAACCTAATCATCATCGATTGCTGATGGGAAGAAACCGAATTAAGAACCTTGAAGAATTCCTGAGTGAATGGGTCCTCCGCCATTCTAAAATTCCTCAATTCCTCCAAAGTTTTTGAATAATTTTTAACCGAGTCTTCAGTAACCGATTGATGTTCCTCGTGGAATTTTTGGAGGGCAACCTTGATCATCGACTCAAAATGGCCGACGTGTTGGAGACTGGCATCAAGTGAGGAGTAAAAATCAAGGATAGACGATTGGTTTTGAAGTAATCTTCCACAACATCGGACTATTCCTGATTTTTCCAAATCTCCCTTTTGTTCTGGAGAATCGTTTGGCTACTAATTCATTATTATCGAGCATGAAATCGCTGAGAGATTCCAATGAGAGGGACTGAAAATTGAGAGAAAACTAACAACGACGTTTGATGGGCTCGCCGCCGGCAGGTTCGGTCCAGGAATGAGTTCGGCATGGTTCGAGCTGGAGGCGCCACCGTTGATGGGCTGCAGATGCTCCTGATTCGATTATTTCTTCTCATCTTACTACCCCTTTCGTTACTTTAACTCATTAGACAACCCATTCTGCTCTTTTTGTTTTGGTGATGTGTTGAAGGATTTAGGAGGAGGACGGAAGATTAAAGAAGAAAAGCTGAGGGAGTTCCTGAATTTGTTACCTTTTATTCATGTTTGGTAATCATAATGGATAATGTAGCATTAATCAGTTACCTTCTATACATCTTCTTAATATTGGTGCTTACCTTATTTGAAAGAAGATCGAAGAAGAAAGGTTGAGGGAGTTCTGAGTTTGTTAAGTATTAAGTTACCTTTTGTGTAGTAGATAATGTAAATTTTATTTTATTAATCATACCTTAAGCCCTATGCTTAGATTAATTTAGGTCGAATTGATATGAAATAGTCGTGGTCGATTGCTTATGGAAAGAAAAGTCTTTAAAATAAACTAGTAAAGTGTGTGCGAATTACATGCCTAAAATTATATACTTTAAATTAATTTGTTAAAATAGAATACAAAGTAGCATCTATTTATGCTTTTCACCCTTTTAAGTCGACAGTAGAGATTAGAAACATCGAATAGTAAAAATTAATTTTGTAGAATATCTAAAATTAGTATATTCTTTTTAGTAGATGTATTGCAATTCTAAATTTTTTGTTGAAGTTGAGTTTTTTTTTTTTTAAGAAAGAAAAAGTCAATAAAGGGTGTCATCCCACATCGGATATTCCTTGTATAGAAAGGAGGTTGAGAGTTGTATATAAACTACACTTCCTTCAATATTTTGATTACAACACAAAGGAAAAAATATTTATTTCCTTGTTTATTATTAAGGAGATTTAGAGATAGTTCTCTTGGAGATCTCTTTGAGGATAGTATTTTAGGAAGTGAGGGTGTGTGAGAAAAATATAGTGTATTGTATGGTGTAATAATTTCCATATAGTAAATATTCTTCTGAGGGGCCCGTGGTTTTTCTCCAATTGGGGAGTTTTCTACGTTAAATCTTTGTGTTGTCATTCTCCTTAATTTCTCTGTTATTTTCTGCTTGAAAGCGGTCTGGAGGGGGAGGAAAAATAGTTGATTTATTTCTCTCGACCTCCTCCCTAGACAAGGAATATCCGATGTGGGATGGCACCCTTTATTGACTTTTTCTTTCTTCAAAAAAAAAAAAAAACTCGACTTCAACAAATTTAGCAAGAACATTTTTAGCTAAACACAAGCGAATTTGACTTGCCGCTTTCATGTCTAGCTCTTCTCATTCTTCATCACTAATTTTGGATTTTTTTGAGTCTTTATTGTCTTTAGATTTTTCTGAACCCTTTTCATCTTTTCCACTGGTTGATCTCCATTTCAATGCCTTGTCCAATCCAGATTACTCTAATTTTTTAGAAGTAATCATATTTTTTGTTCTATGTTTTAATTCTCTTCGAAAATTGTCTGATTGCTCTAATATTTTAGAAGTAATCATATTTTTTGTTCTATGTTTTAATTCTCTTCGACAATTGTTCTCTATCTTTGAGCTTGGACCTCTCATAGAAGTTGATTTCAAATTACAGGGCATAAAAAATAAAGAACAAACAAACAAGGAATTTTTGAAATTTTTTCATAAAATGGAAAGTCAAATGAGCAGAGCAATGGGAAGCAACCACCTCTCGCCGCCATCAACCTCCGTCTCCGATGCACAGGCGGAGACTCTCACCCAACGACGATCGGAGCTCCAGTTGACACACTAATACCTAACCATCAATTTCATAATGGTTTACGTAATGGAAGTTGCGGTTGTGGGTTCTGGAATTATTCAGCTTCTTCACTTGAGCTATAATCATATTTAGGATTGATGCAGCCGTAGCATTATTGATTCTACTAATTTCATAAGGAATTTGTTATTTTGGGGAATTTGGGGATTCGAACGGCTAGCGGTCTTTGATTGAGTTAGAGCTGCAATGTTTTGGCTTGCAATTCTTTTTTAAGATCAGTATCGTCGTCATCGGTCACAGATCGACATTTTCTTTCTAATTGTGGACTATATAATGTTGTGGGGATGAGATGTTGTGGTTATTGAATTTGCAGTGAAGGAGATTAAGAGAAGCCTGAGTGAGTTTGTAAGGATAAATTAGGATTTGAGTGCGCATGTAGATTACTGTCAGCATTCCCTGAGATTGTTGATCAACCGAGAAACTGACGATCAAGACATTGGTATGTTCCAGTTCGTGGAAGAACGTTTTCAGTCAAAAATTATCCAACAGCTTTTGGAGGAATTTAATCGTCTAGTGAATTCCTCCTTGCTAACGACTTTTACAGGTTATTAATCCTGTTTATTCGCATTAGCTTTGGTATGTTCTCATGATGTTGTAGCTCGTCGATTATAATTGAGACAGTTGAGTTCTGTCAAAATATAATCGAGAACATAATGCATTGCCCTGTGTTATATGACTTAACCCTAAAGTATTGTTCGCAATCTATGGGATTAGATTGTTTTCATGTAAAATCACTTAGTCTTCGTCAACTTACAGTAACAGGCTGGGATTATGGTGATGTGATGATGAGAGTGAAATATTCATGGTAATACCAGCACCTTTTATAAATTATTTAAGGATTTTAGTGAATGTTGAAGGAAGGAGGTTCTAGTTGAGAAACCTCGAATCTCTTCTTGAAGCTGATATTAATTTCGATGGATATGAATTTGATGCTTCAAATTTGATTGCTTTTACAAGGCGGCTATTTAAAGTGTTCGCCAGGTGAAGAAGCTTAAAGTGGGGCCTGAGTGCATCCTGGTGAGTATACTAGTGCTCGAAATCTCTCTCTCTATATATATTCGTTCATCTTGATATTTACCCGATTCTTACCATTCACTCTCAAAATATGTATTTAAGTAAATTTATCCAGGAAACTACTGAACGAGTTTGGTACTTCTTTCTATCATATTAAATAGGAAGTGAAACAGGGTAAGAAGATAGTTCAATTAATAAACCATCATAAGTTACAATATTCCTTCTCAACTTAGGAAGAAAGTTATAAAGCTTTGAGTGCCAAAATGAAATGATTTATATGATTATATGCACCAACATCTTTTTATTTTTTCTACAGTATTGAATTTTTTTATTTTTCAAGCATTACATATATGGATCAAATCTTGGTCAGCAGGGAATTTGAAATATGATGTTATTACAATAGACATTTGTTCATAAATCTTACAGGCAACATCTTTCATCTTTTTGTGACTTGCATATATGTGTGCAGGAAGGCATGCAACTTTATTCATAAACTTTTGGTTTAACATTGAAAATACCATTGATGGCATTGTATGCCTGCTGGAATCCTCTCTAAATCTCAAGGAATTTGGTGTAATATTTCTCACGTATTTAGTATTGCTCTGATTATCGATACGGTGCGGTAATATTAAGTTCAATTTTGTGGGTTACTTCGGAATTTATACGGGCTACTCCTAGACTACTGGATGGAAGCAGTTGTTAACAACCTAAAGATGGTATCATATTGAGCTGACAAAGTACTCAATTGGTAGGTAATTTCAAGAGGCAGAATATGTAATGAAACTGAGAAATGAGATCTATAATGGCGTGAATGAGAGTTATATTTTTTCTATCTTCCAAATTGGTTTTTACACATTTTGCATGCTCAAACAAATATAGTTTTCACATAAATAATTTGTGAATTAATTGCTCCTATAACTATTATCCATCTTTAATTTGTTGTAGTTATTGAAGAGTTGGACGAAAGAAAGTTAACAAGACTGTATTTTACTTCACTGGAGCAGTGCAGTTGACCAAGCATTAAGCTGAAGTGGAATTAGCAGATTTGAGCAGCAACGTCTAAATATCGGTTTAACTAGATCTTTCTAGATGGAGTTGCATAGCATGATTTGGGAGAAGGAAAAACATGTACAACTCCATCAGAAATCTGCAATTTGGACTTGATCTTAGTGCGTGGTCAAGTGAAGTAAAATATGGGCTTTTGACTTCTTTTAATCCAACTCATGGTTTCTTTTATAGTCATCCATATTCTTTAGTGTAAGTTAAATCAGCTTGATTATTTGGTATTGTCTGAATTCAATTTTGACATGAATGTATTATCACTCTTCAGGACGACTCAAATGACGTTGAGTTAAATCTTGACTTTTTGCACCTGAAAACTATTACAATCACGGTCCATGAAAAACCTGAGCTTGTTGTCAAGCCACAGCGACCACTAGTGCGACTTCTACTCAAGAGGGCATCCGTCTTAGAAAAATTGGTAATCTATTTTTCCTTTCCTTCATCGGAATACTATCCTCTGCTTGATTATTTGAAGATAGCTCAAACACTGGTTAGTTATCCAAGAGCCCCCGGAAAAGCAGTAGTAGAACTAGCACTGGTAAAATTCTCCCTTTGTTATTGCAACTGACATATGTCTATGCCTCTGTGGTGCATGTATTATATTTTGCTACCTAGTTTTGTGCTAGAGATGGTCCCAAACCATTTGAAAATGCAACTTATTTGTGGCAGTACCATGTTGTGTTATTTCATGTGAATTGTTGTGTTTCAATCAACCTTTTGTTTTGTGAAAATTGCGTGGAACCCCCTGTGTATCACGAAATGTAAAAAGAAAACCTTGTCATAAAATAATTCGTTTATAAAACCTTGTGTTTCTTATTAGTTACATAAAAAACCTTGCGGCTAGCAAGTGTGTTCCACGCGCGTTGACCGCAGATGCAATTGAGTATTTTTTGTTTTTGGGCTGTAAAAATACTATTATACCCCTCATTTAAATTTTTTTAAAAAAATGAGTTGTTCTCCCTCCATTTTCATGTGATGTCTAAGTTCTTTGAATTTGTGCATATAAAACCTTGTGTTATAAAATTGTTACAAAAAAAAAAAACCTTGGGTTATTAAATAGTTGCCACGAAAACCTTGTCATAATTTATATCAAGCCAAAAACAATATTTAGAACCAATTTCTGTAAAAATGGTAAAATATACAGTCATCCACTCATAAACGAATATTCTCAAACAGACAATTTGTAGATTAAATACACTTCACTAGAATTGAAAAAAGGTGCACAACAAGGTTTGTCCCCCACCTAAACAAGTACATGGACCATTAACAAGGAATAAAAGCTGAAATGAGCATGGGCCTACACACCCAACCAAAACAAAAAAGTGGTCGAACCAAACAATGTGTAAAGACATTGTTTATGCAATGTACGTATCAAAAAGGAGCAATTCAATATCAAATTTAGATTTAAAGCAAATAAGAACTGGGGCCTCAACGGAGTTTTTATTCTCCTCTCATTTGCTCTCCCTCTAACATTCCTGAAGGCCTCTACCTCAGTTGTTTGTTTCATCCACGGCCTACGTCTACGATTAATAGAACTTGGACCTGGGGCTTGAGCAGGAGGAGTTGATATTCCAGCAGTTGTTGTAGCATTTGCCTGAGTTTCAGCTGCTTGGCTTGGATGTGCAGGTGAAGTATCACTGGCCTGTTGTTCAGTAGCTTGTGATGCAGCTTCTCTGGCCCTTTGGCTTGCTGCTTTCTTCTCCCTTCTAATGTTGAAGACCCTTCTTCGTTGTCTCAGGCTTGATACCTGAAAAAAGGCAAAAGGTACTAGTTTGACTCTAATAGTTTACAATTTTATGTTTGATGTTATTAGATTTAGAGTATATTGCTTGGTTCAGTTCTTGGCCTTGGCCTTGGTCTTCTTTCGGAGACAACTCGTGTTATCCTAACCTGTGAAAATTTAAAGAAATAATATCAGTGAAGAGATTCAATGTTGTAAAATTTATTTAAATTAAACTAACTTACTATCATAAAACTTGGATTTGGATGAGGTGGGTTCTTGCAACTTTTGTAATTGTGGCCTAAGCCAAAGCACCTACTGTAGGTGTGTGTCAGGCCTACTCTTGTGCTCCTCTGTCTCTGTTTAGTAGCACCTCTTCTTCTTGTTTTTTTTTTTGGTCTTCCCACCTTCGGATGATATTCAGGCCCCTTTAAAGGTTCATGTCCAATCCTAGTGTAGTGTTTTCTCCCCGGAACTCCACGAATAAAATGGCTGTCAGTTGCTACATAAGCATCTTTCTTGTAGGAGTCATCAATATAGTCGTCAATGTTATGTCTCCTGAAATATATGGAACTTGCAGCATTGCAGCAAGGGCACCTATTAAGTTAGAATAACCCACATGTACAAGTATGGTCATCCAAATTCACCATAAACTGATCACCTTGCATTTGTACTTCAAATTCATTTCCACCAACCCAAAGAGGAGTACAAAGTCTACTTAAGTCTATTTGTTTGTTCACCTTCTTCATAGCATTAGGACACACTAAAGCAGCAAATTTTTCAATACCTTCTCTTTTCACTCCCATTATATTCATCCACTCAAACATAAAAATAACAGACAACTCTCTAGCAAGCAAAATCAGGTTATTAAAGGACTCACACATGTTATTTACTAGCACATCAGACTTACAACTTGATCTGAAAAAGTCTCTTGGCCAACAGTCTGGATGGATTTCACTTAGCCAATCATATGCAGTGATTCCTTGAATCTACCTCCTTAATCATCTTCATGTAATCCCTCCATTCATCCCTGTTGGCAGCAGACGCAACGTTTCAGAAAAGGGACTTCAAAATTTGACCCTTCAAACGAACACTGAAATTCTGATACAAGTGTCTCAAGCAATACCTAAAACATTAAGAACTAATTCAATCATTAATTATAACAGATATGTATTTAAAATTCATTAGCAGATAGGGGAAATGTACTACATAAAAATACATGTGTTCACACTCTGGAGCTAGCTCATTAAGTGCATCTAAAAGACCTTTCTGTCAGTCACTGATAAAAGTCCATCTCCCACCCTCTTGTCCACCCAAATCTGATAATAAGATCTCCAAAAACCATCTCCATATGTTGCTATTCTCACTCTTGACATATGCAATTGCAATAGGCCATAGGTTGTCATTTCCATCATTTCCTAGAGCAGATAGCAACTGACCACCATGGATTGTCTTGATAAAACAACCATCAAGACCAATCAGTGGCCTACAACCATTTAAAATACCTTGTTTCAAAGCTGATAAGCTGAAATACTTCCTGTCAAATCTTGGGGTATCTGAATCAGCTACTTTATGGAGAATTACTATGCTACCTAAGTTTCTTTGTCTTATGGTTTCACAGTAATCACATAACAAGGCAAATTCATGCTCATCTTCTCTCCTGATTTTATCTTGTGCTATCTTCTTTCCTCTAAGACCCACAAAATATGTAACAGTGACCCCAATCATCCTCTTTGCAATATTATAGAATCTTGTTATCTTCAAGTCAGGATGCTCTCTCACCACGTCTTTCATTCTCTTAGCAATATATGCAGCATTGGCTCTTGAATTTTCATCATTCTTACACAGGTATGTTGTCCTTTTAATATCTTAACTTGAAACACTTTAGAACCCTGCTTCACTGATGCATGGATCCTCCATTTGCAACCTTCAGCAGCACATATGACAGTGACTCTTGTACTTTCATATTTTATGAAATCAAGATTAAAACCTTTTCTAATGCTCCAATTAGTGAGGACCTCTTTGTATTTGTCAACCCCAAAAAACTCCAGGCCCACATGGAATGTTAGGTCTTCAACACTGTCCCCATCTCTGAAAACTGCTCATCTTGGCTCTTCATCTTCAGATGCAGGTTGGATATCAAAGGTTTCATCACCCTCCATATCACTATATCAATTTGAACCTTGTTGATCATTCTGTCTAGTTCCATGACTTGCATCAGGTATCGCTCTTCTCCTCTTAACCTCCAATCTTTTTTTTCTTATTTATGCCAATTTTTTCCTCCTAGCTTATTTACTTTAGTCTACTTCAACATGGATATCATTTTCTTCACTTCCTTCTACATTTTCATACCAGTCACTTGCATCATCAGTTTGGTAATCTGCATCACTAGCCTCAATATTTGACTCTTCCCTGTCCTCATCACCACTATCATCTTGAGACCCTTCAGGATCATCTAGCATAAACATGAATTCAAAGTACAAACAATTAGCAATACACAACACACTTAGAAATTTGAATTCAAATTAACAATACACAATGATGCTAAATTGATTTCAAGTTTACAAACTAAATTCAAAGTATAAACAGTTAGCAATGCCTGATACACAACAGACTTACAAAACTGAATTCAAATTAACAATACACAACAGTTAAACTGATTTCAAGTTTACAAACATGAATTCAAAGTACAAAAAGTTAGCAGTACACAATACACAACACATTTAGAAAACTTAATTCAAATTAACAATACACAACAGTTAACAATACACAATATATTCACAATACACTCTACACATAACACTTAGTACTTACAAAATTACCTGATATTTAATTTCATACAATAGCTTAAGTATATTACCAGGTAGATTTTTCTGTCTGAACTCCTCATCCATTTCAGGACGTGCCTCAAGGTCACTAAAATTGTCATATTATTCTGCATCTTCAGTGTCAGCTTCATGTCCCTCTTCAATATGTGGCTCTTGTACTGGCTCTCTGGCAGCATCATTAGGTTGATTATCATTACCATTTTCAGCAGCTTCATTAGGTTGATCATCATTACCATCTTTAATAACTTCATCTTCTACAACAGGTGCTGGATAATCATAAAAAGTGAAGACAAAATCAGCAAAGGGATCATCATGTTCTTGTGTTACCCCTTCTTCAAGCTGAGTATCCAGAGGATGTTCATCTTCTCCTTCAACTTGATTATGATTCATCTCAACATCCTTATTTACATCTTCCATCTCAAGTTCTTCCTTCATCACATTCTTTTCAATGACATCTTCTTTCATCACATTCTCTTTAGTCACATCTTCTCCCATTAAATTTTCTTTAATCACAGGCTCTTCCATCAAATTTTCTTCAACTAAAGGTTCCTCTTGATCAACTGCAGAAACTGGTGATGTAATGTCTCTAACATCCTTGTCTAGTGCACAAAGGGGACCTGGGTACTTTAGAGAATATATAGTCACTTCTTTCTGCTCCATATGTTGGTTTTGCATATGCACAAAAGACCATTCACTATCAAGCAAACGCAGTCCATTGTTCATGTTATACCCAGGCTCTAGGTAGTAGAACTCCACATTAAAACCAATACCTCCACAAAGTTAGTAAAAAGTTCGAAGTTTATCAGAGAAGTAGTCCAAGTTGGTACAATTACTCTTATGGCGTCTCCTACCCAAATACCTCGCATCACCATTAGGGATCGTAAGAAAATTTCCACCTATCCACAAGTTATAAAGTGGTACTCACTGCATCAACAAAATCAAAGAGCAAATTTAGGTTTTCAAAATATGGAAATGCACAAAAAATTTAAGGGTTTAAAAGCAACATTTCAGAGAAATTAACTGCAAAAAAAAAACCTAACTTTAAAACACTGACAAATACTAAAAATTCTAGACTAAAAACCCTTACAAAAAGACTACACTTAAAGGGAAGAAGAATCAAGAAATTATGAACAAAAGGCAAAAAAGCGCTTACTTTCCAGCCATGGGAAACCTTAACGCGAGCAATGTATCACTCAAAAGCCACACATGCGGATGTACTCTCCATAAGACTCACAAGGAAGCTCTAGAATCTTCAAACTTCATCAATGTCCGCAAGAATCGCTTAGGGTTTTGTTATCAGTGAAGACGAAGAGCTTTTGTTCTTGTGAAAACAACCTTTACCCAAGTGCAAATAAATTGTATTGTAGCACTTAGGGTTGAATCTCAAGGGAAGGCAAATACCAAGGGCAATTGTTAAGTAGATTTGTCAATCGAAAGACTGGACAAGATTTGAAAGAGTAATTAATTAACTAAGAACAAGAAATAAAACAATAAACAAGGAATTAAAAAACTAGACAAACAACTAAGCAAGCACTCAACACTAAGAGAAATTTATGTGATTAAGGAAGCGGGGGGGATAATACATTTGTGGAACTTAGTACAAGAATCAATGCTCAATAAATGCTTGGCTCTCACAATTCTAACCACTAGATTACATGAAAGCTTCTTTCAAAGTCGATTATGCGTACCTAATCTATAAATGTAATGCCCCGACTTTTCAGTCATTTAGTATGACGTATGTGATCTTATTTACACAATTTAAATTCATTAAATTATGTAATTACGTGATTTATATTGTTATTCTTTGAATTAATTGCTAATGTGACGTAATTGAATAAGTGATTATGTGAATTGATTGGAATATTTGAATGTATGACTATGCGCATGAATGATGTAATCGTGTGCCGATCCTTTGTTTCTTGGACTTGGAATTTGGTTGCTTTCAAATTTGTGATTGATATACGTGTTATGATCGTGTGCATGTATTCGTGTTGCATTTTCGGATTTAATTTGGCATGCATACTCATTTCATTTTAAGTTAATGACGAAAAGGGGGTTAACGAGTACTTAACGTACCTTTCGTTCCGGCATGCATATCTTGAGCTCGGAAACTCGAAATCGAGTTTCGTCACCTCCATTGAGTTGGACTTGATGGGACTAGCCTCGTATTTTTCCAAAATTGTTAACCCCCGAAATTTGCCCGAAACTCACACGAACACCCTAATCTCGGCCATAATGACACCCTTGCACTAAAAACACCATATCTCTCTCATTTTAAATCCAAATCAAGTAAAACTTGGCTCCACATGCCCCTTACTCACTCCCCTATCAGATTTAACCCTTTCATTTCATTTCATTATCCAAACTTAGAGAAATAAGCTGCAAAAACGTGACCCTCTCTCAACCCCAAGAGAATAGCACTATTCATCATCTTCCTCAAGAGCTCAGATTTCATCATTTCTCATCTCTTAAAGGTAAGCTTAGATTATTGTATGACATCCTTATCTCTTTCATTTAAGCTATTATATGCATAGATTGAGCAAGGTTTGCATGAGATTGGATATATGGAGGGTTTGAGCATGATTTGTGAGTTCATGGATTCCTTGGTTGTTTCTCTTGTTTTAATGCATGAAAGTGACCACTTCAGATCCCTCTTTACATTTATGAACATGTATTATGTGATGGTTGAAGTATTATGAAGTTTCCATTAACGAGTTTCAAGATTTTATTGGAAAAATGATCATATATGCATATCCCTTGCCTTAGCTTCGTTCTAGCTCGATTCCTTGCATGATTGGGACTTGAATCTTTGGTATTTTGTTGTTGGTTCATGCCTTGGTGTGTTTTCTAAGTGTGTGATTGGTTTTTGGAGAGCTATGCTATACATGCATTGTTTATTAAATTATATCTTATCACTACGTGATGCGATTGTCACTGTGATATATGTTGATTGACGTATCTCTATACTTGTATTATTTTGATGTATGAATGCACGAGTGTTTTGATTTTTGAACTTATGTGCCAGAGAGATTTAATTCTCTTTGTTTTAGTGCCAGGGAGATGTAAATCCCCCTATTTACATGTTAGAGAGATGCAGGATTCTTTCTATTTTATGTGAAAGAAAGATGCAAGATTCTTTCTAAGTTCTGTGCACGAGAGATGCTGGATTCTCTTGTACTTAGATATTCGAGAGATGTTGGATTCTCTTGGATTTAGGGGTTTGAGAAATGTTGGATTTTCTCAAACTAGGATGTCTGGGAGATGTGAAATCTCTCAGACTTAGGTTGAGAGACGGGGTTCTCTCAAACTCTGTGCTCGAGAGATTTGGCTCTCTCTTTTTTGTGCTTGAGAAATGGGGTTTTCTCTCTCTTGTGTGCTGAGGGACGGGGTTTTTTCACTTCCGTGCTGGGAGATGGGATTCTCTCTTGTTTATTGCAGTTATATTGTACGTGGTCTGTCAGCAGTTGCAAGTGGCACAGAGGAAGCACGGAGTTGAGTTCGTCTTCGTGGTAGTTCAAGATCTCGCTCCGGACCTGAGGACAGGTCCTTTTGAAAGAGGGAAGATAGTAACATCCCGATTTTTCAGATGTCTGAGATTTTACCACGTGTCCCCCTTTCGTGTGTTTAATTATGTGATTATGTGTTTTGCGTGGCCTTATTTTGCACTCTTTAAGATTTTAGGGCTTGTTTGTAATTTTTTCTTTTTAAGAGTTTTTCGGTCATTTCTCGTTTGGCCGAGATTTTGACCTCTTTGACCTCTCCAATGCGTTCGGGGTGTTGAATCGGGTCCGTAGACTCTAAGTTTGCCCAATTCTGACATTGTTTACCCCTTCTACCGTACTTGTCACGCGCGAGGACCCGAGATAAAACACCCGGATCCCCGACGGACCAATCAAAACGCAGCAACTGTTTCTCTCTCCTCCCTTTTCTCTCTTTCTAACGAAACACACACCCAAGGTGTAATCACACACACAATCATATCTTGCTCATTTCTCAACGGAATTCGATGAATCAATAGTGCTTTTCGTAGAGCTCGACACGCCGACTCAACCGTACTAAGATCTCGGAGGAGTTATGCTCGATTTTCATTCGGGGTTGGAAGGGATGGCGGAGCCGCCACTTTGCCAGCGATTTTCGATGGCCTTCGGCCAACTTTTCGATACACGCGCCCCTAGGAAGGTTGGGGGACTTCCGACATTTCAATTCCCACGGCGGCCCAGTCATCGGAGCTGCGGTGGCGCCTAAAGCTCGCGGCGGTGAGGCACTTTCAGCAGCGGCGGTTCGCGGCCACTTTTCAGCCATTTCCGGTGGAGATTTCCGACGACCAAGGTTTGGGCTTCAAGGGAAAGAAGGTGGTGCTCAATTTTGGAGCAATGGCACGCCCAGTGGCCACCGCACGCGCCCACACGCGCCGTCTGAAGCCGGCGGTGGTGGCAACCATAACCCGCCGGCGTTCCGATGACTTTTTTCGATAAAGGTTAGTGTATTCTATGGTTTTTCGACCCCCTAATTCATTTCCGGCATCAGTTTGATGAGATTTTGGCCGTAGGTGGCGGTTCCGGTGAGTTCCAGCAGTGGTGGGACTTTGGCGGTTAATAAGGGCACTTTCCGGCAATCTTTTGGCAAAGGGTTCTTCACGAAAGTTGTTCGGGACTACGAGATCTAGCTTTTTCCATTCACATGCCTTCACATTCGCCCGTTTCGGCAGTGGCGCATGGCTGCACGCGCCGGTCAAGACCGACCCTCTTTCCGATGATTTTTTCCGGCATTTGACATAGGGCTTTCGAAGCTCTCGACGAGACCTTTCCAGAGTTATGCTCTGATTTTGTTTTCGTTGAACGGTTTAGGAGTAATTTCATTTCTTGGCTCTGGGGTTCCCAATTATATTCGTATTGGTTTATGCTTGAATTATTGATCGAATTGTATCCCGTTGTATATGAAATGATGTATTTGATGAAATGTGACATTTATTGATGAATTGAATTATAAATTGAACCACCCCGGTATGCCGAAATTTGTATTAATTGTTTATTGTCGTAATTGTCGATCGATATGAGTTCCAATGTCTACAAAATTATGTATAGAATGA
>JBBMKE010208628.1:0-14852 GCA_037834125.1 Lippia alba | reverse complement strand
TTCATATGAGGTGTTCGTGTCAAGATATGAGATGATATACATGCATATGAGAATTATAAAATGATATGCTATGGAATGATATTGTCCAAGTGCACGATTAATGATCCACAATCAAATATGTATAATAATTCAAGTAAATAATTCATATAAATCACATACAAGAGTCAAAGGAGCGAAAGGAATGCAAGGAAAGGGATTTTGGCGAGTTTTGGCAAAAGTGGACAATTTTCAAAAATGCACAAGCTGTAGGAAAATGGAAATATCTTGAGATTGGGAAATTGGAATTGGGTTTTGTTTGTTAGAAACAAAAATAGACACATAGGGATTTCCAAAAATATATAGCTCAAATCGTTATTCTAAGCGAGGAAAAAATGGCGAAGGTCCGAAGTTGGACGAATGCAGATTTTCGGTAAAATGGTGACACAAGATTCGGGAGGCTATATCTCAGTGCTCAAATAAGATTTTAAGGTGATTCTAATTGGAGAATACTCTAGACTCAATTTAGTTTCTGTGGTTAAAATTTCAGGTCATTCTCAGCACGTATGAGGGAGAAACGGTGGTTTGAAAAATGGCCTGAAAGAAGAAACGGGCGGTTCGATGCTCTCGGGTTGAATTTCCGGGAACCTAAACGGGCGTTTGGAAAATGAACAGCAGGGCCAAATGGGCATTTGGGAAGTCTTGGGTGGAAATTATGGGAAGCGAAACGGGTGTTTGGGAAATGAACTGGGGGGCCAAACGGCCATTTGGGAAGGCCTGGAACTAAAATAAACAGGGTATAACATGGGAGGTTATGGGAAAAGGCTCCTGAGGCTCTCCCAACATAAACCAAGCACCAAGAATCATCCAAAAACATCACATTATATGTTATAACACATATATATCACTTAGGAACAAGTATAGTCCAAGAAATCAACAAACCCATCAAATTTACACAAATATATGCATTCACAATATACATATATATCACCCATTCCAACCAAGGAATGAAAGAGGACTTATCGAAGATGAAATGAGGGTGTAGAGATGAGCTCGTGGTGGTCTTGGATTGTTGGATTCCTTGCCAAATCTTGGTGCTTGGATTTTTCCCCTTTTTCTTGAATTCTTCTTCCTTGGAGCTTGAGGTGAACATGAAGATGAGATGGAGAGAATGTGATGGTGATGATGATGAAGATGGTATCCTTGAAGCTTGATGATGAAAAATCCCTACTCTTCCTCTTCTTGTGTGGACGAATGGAAAGGGGAAAGGAGAAGAAAATGTGTTCTTGTTTTGGATGAAAATGGAGAATGAAGAAGAAGAAATGAGAGGGTATGGGTGTGGTAGTGTAGTTGGTGGGAAAGTATGGGTTGTAGTGTGAATGTATATATGTATAAGATATATGGAATATCTCTTGTGTGTATATGTATATGTATATATTATATGATATATAGAATATAGTCGTTGGGAGAATTATATGTATGTATAGGATATAAGAATATATATACATGTATATATTATATATAATGTATGAAATGAAATAAAATTTGTATAATTATGAAATATATGAAATGTAATGTGTGAGTTCATGAAATATTTGTATGATTTTGGCTCGGATTAAAATACGAATGGGTTAGCAATAAGTTCCCAAATTAAATAAAAAGGATAGGAAACGGGTTCGGGAATTTACAAGAAATAAGGTCCGAGGCTCGAGAAGGAATAATGTGTACGTGTGATTAATTAAAATGAACAAACATTAGTTATGCACACACATAATCACAATTAAATCACGTAAAGAATTAATTATACTTATAGTTCACGTAATTCACATATCTCTCGGTCTGACCACACTCGTGACATCATACCTGGTCAGTCTTGAAAACACGGGGCGTCACTTGAACCCTCTACTGGCTTTGTCAAGAGCGGAGCGTACGAGAGGTATTGTTTCATGCTTTGAAGGGCTTGCTCGCACTCCGGAGTCCACTCGAAATTCCGAGCGTTGTATAGAATCTTAAAGAAGGGCAAGTTTCGATCGACGTACTGAGAGATAAACCTGTTAAGGGATATTAACTTCCTTACTAACACCTGAACCTCTCTGACGTTCCGTGGAGACGGGGTATCTAGAATTGCCTTGATTTTTTCAGGGTTGGCTTCAATCCCTCGCTGGCTTACTACTTAGCTAAGGAACTTCCCTCCTCGAATGCCAAATGTACATTTGGAGGGATTAAGTTTCATTCCATATTGTTGAAGGATGTTCAATGCTCATCGGAGGTCATCCAGATGCGAGCCCTGGCACTCGCTTTTCACAATCATATCGTCCATATATACCTCCATAGTCCTCCCAATCTCAGGCTCGAACATCCTATTCACGAGGCGCTGATAGGTTTCTCCCGCGTTCTTGAGGCCAAAGGGCATGACTAAGAAGCAATAAACTCTCACATGTACCACAAAAGAAGTTTTCGGGTGATCCTCTGGAGCCATGAATATTTGGTAATACCCCTGGAAAGCGTCCATCATGCTCATGAGCTCACACCCTGCAGTTGAATCCACTAGTTGATCTATGCGAGGCAGGGGATAGGGATCTTTGGGACAAGCTTTGTTCAAATCTGTGAAATCGTTGTACATGCACCACTTATTTGCACTTTTGGGCATGATAACGACTTTGCAGAGCCATTCTGGATACAAGATTTCCTCAATATATTGAGCGTCGACGAGTTTGTTGACTTCCTCCTCAATAACTTGCTTCCAGAATCCATGGACGTCCCTCTTTTTCTATTTGATGGGCTTGAATGCTGGATCCACATTAAGACGGTGGACTATGATGCTTGGGTCAATACCAGTGAGGTTTGATGCTTTCCAAGCGAAGATATCTAAGTTCTCTCGAAGAAAGTCAATTATCATATCTTGGGCTGGACCTTCGAGGCTTGAGCCAATCTAGGTAGTCTTCTCTGGATTCCCAGGTTCCAACTCAATGGTGAGGTATTTCTCTGTTGGTTCAATTCGAACATCGAGACGTGGAGCTTCGAGCGCTCTTTTCTTTCCTGTAAGGCGATTACCCAGTTCCTCCGAGGGCTGTTCCTCTTCGTTGTCCGAGGATTCCTCCACGGCCCCTGGGGGCGCATCGCTCGCAAAGGCTTTCGATATTCTGTTCTTATTCTTATTCTTGTAGAGCTTGGCTCTCTTTCGCTCGGAACCATCCTCGCCGAGCTTGGGAAGTCCACAGTCTTCTTTATGGAACCTTGTTGGATGGCTGGCTTGGGCTTGTGGCTACGAAGTGAGAGGATATAGCACTCCCAAGCCTCTTTTATGTTGCAAAGGACCTCTTTTGTTCTCTCGGGAGTGGGGAACTTGATCTTCTGGTGGTATGTTGAGATCATTGCCTTGAAGTCCATGAGGGCGGATCGCCCGATGATGATGTTGTAAGGCAGGTCAACTTCAACAACTGCATACAAAACATTCAGGGTTTTACGCTGTAGGGCGCGACCAAAAGAGGTGACTAAGCGTATTTGCCCGCGAGGGACAAACTCGGAACCCCTAAAGCCAATGAGGGTTGTTCTGAGGGGTTTGAGGGAGAGGTTTGTTAGGTTCATCTTTTGAAACGTAGAATACGGCAAAACATTGACAGAGCTTCCATTATCGACTAAGACCCTCTTTACATCATAGTTATGAATGTCTAAACTAATCACAATGGGGCATTCAGAGGTTTCACTGACCCCGTGGGGAATTACAATGTGTTTAAGGTCTTCATCGGTGAATCCTGATGTCATTCTCGCTTGAACGTTGGCTTGACTCTACAGAGTAAATGGACTGCACCCTTTGAGACTTCTAATTGTAACTACGTACGAGGCATCGATGGGAAGCGTTAGAATCTCCTCCTGAGGATCCCCCAGCAATCATATGGATGACTGCATAAGGCTGGTTCTCAATCTCTCTAGCTTTTTTCTTCCCTCGGTCGCTCCCCTCGGGCTGACTGTGGGGAGGGCTCCTTGAGCGCGATCGGGTTTTTCTTTCATTGCGAGCTTGCTCACTGTACCGCTCGTCAAATCTCTCGAAGGCCCTCACAAATTCCTTGAGGTGCCCCCAGCGATGAGTAGCTAGATTTATGTCTCCCAGTAGCGACAGTCGTTGGTGTCATGGCCCTTCTGCTTGTGAAAGGAGCAGTACTTCCCCGAGCGTCTCTGAGCCTCGGTTTCTCTCATCTTTGGAGGTCACTTGAAGAGCTTCTTATCCGCCAAGGAGTAAATTTTAGCGATAGGTCTATTGAGTGGGGTACGCTCGCGCTCAAACCTTCGCGGGGGAGATAGGTTCTTCTTTGAGTGGGGTGGACTTCTGCGGTGATCTCTCTTGGCCGGCTCACCCCTATCTAGGGCCCTAACCATTGGATGGGGGTTTGCCAGAGCTCGCTCCCTGGCCTGGTACATATCCTCGAGGGTAAAATGAGAGTCTGCAATCTCCTTTAGCGCAAGAATAGTTTGTGGCTTCTGCTTCGCCACCTCGTCCACAAACTATTTGCTAACGTAGTTCTTCATATTGATGGACTGGAAGAGTACGTGCTTGATAAAGAGCATTGAGGGATGTTCCACCAACAGGACCTCTTTGTTGAACCGTCTCATGAAGGACCTGAGGGTCTCACTGGATTCCTGCACTATGTTGTAAAGCATGGTAGCATCGGGGGCAGGCGTTTTTAAGGAATTGAAGTGGCTGAGGAAGATATCCGTGAGATCCCCGTACCCTCGGATCGAGCGCGGAGGGAGTTTGTTGTACCACTCTTGGGCCATACCCTCGAGAGATATGATGAAGAGCTTAGCCCAATAATCCATGGGATGCTCATAAAGGTGCATCAAATGGGTGAAATGATTGAAGTGCTCTGCTGGGTCGGTGGTCCCATCATATCTATTGATGGATGTTGAGATCTTATCATCTTTGCTCGGGTATAAGGACCTCGTCTACGAGGGGAGAAACTTCCAAAAGCTGGTACTCCCCTCAGTTCCTGTCATACTCCCTGTGACCATCGTAGCGTTCCCTTCTCTCGCTTTGAGGCGGCTGCAGTGGTTCGCGAGTATCTCAGGCTCTAGATCCCTCGCCCCCTTGATGGGAGACTTGTGCCCGTGCTCGAGAGAGCTGCTTCACCATGTCCTATAGATTGTTGAGTTGGTTCTGAACATCAAGGAGTTGAGGGTTGACCTCATTCCTCGGCTGGGATCTCCTCGAGATCCTGGATTGGACCTCTTCACCTTCATTTCCCCCCTGACCCTTCGAGGTTGTGCTCCATTCGACGGAGGAGGTGGGGGAAGTTGCTGGTCGACCCTCGAAGGCTCCTCATTCCTCGGTGGAGGAGGTGGGTTAGGTTGTTGTGGTTGTTGTGTGTTTCGTGCTGCCGCTTCTAGCGGGTGTGCTTGTAGCCCTCCGAGCGGAGGAGCTCCCGCATTCCTTGCTCCAGTGGGGAAGTACATCGTGGTGAAATGTTTCCACATGTTCTGTGTTGCTTGCGCTCGGTCAGATGGGGCATTTTGATGCTCTGGATTTCACGGGATAGCGTCATTGGTAGTTGGAGGCTTCCCACGTGGTAGGGTTGTACCGTCGGGAGCATGTTGGGTACCATACCGGCTACCATACTCGTCATAACCCCATGGGAGAATTCCTGCATCATTCTAGTAGGTATAAGCGTGACTCCCTGAGAAGACATCATCATGGAGGCAAGAGCTCCAGTGTTCGTGACTCCCATAGTCGCGTTAGTGACTGCGACTGCGCTCGTAGAGGCAGGCGGTGGCGGAATGAGTGGAGTGGCGCTTTGGGTTGCCACAGTAGTTTGGTTTGCCAAGTCCACCGTCAGATTTACACCTCCGACGGCGGTGGAAGCGTCGGTAGCGGTGGCTCTGCCTCCAGGGGTCTCCTCGTTGAGTGAGGAAAAGTGCCTAGGTTGCCGGTAGCCCCAGAACGAGTAGTGACAGCCATACCGAAGATTGTACCAAATACCACACTAAAAAAAAGTTAAGTGCTCTGAACTGGAAAAGCAAGTCTGAGAGAGATGGGTGTTACTATTCGACTAGCTCGTCGGAATTGAAGGCTATAGAATCCCACAGACGGCGCCAAAAATGATGGTGTCGGATTTGGTAAGACAAAGAATTAACACCAATCACTCTCTATTTGTGTGAAGAAGGAAAGACCATCATAAGCGTTGGAGCCTCAGGAACTGGGTTCCCGTTGAGCATGGGTTCAACTAGCTAGGGTAACACCTTGGGGAAGAAGATGAAGCTGTAAGAAGCTTAGAAGGTGCAGTAACGGAGGTTTTTCTCAATTTAATGTGTGTATCTTGTGTATGATGAAATGCACTGTAGCATATGAAAATTGCTTGGGGAAGGAGGAGAGTGATCCTTCTATTTATAGTTTGAGGACGAGGGTAATTGAGTCATAATACCTGTGTGATCCTCAAATAGTGTTTTCCCAGACAGGTGTCAAAACGTGAGGGCTTGAAAGTGACTCTAGGGCGTCACCATCACCTTTTAGACAGTTATGCCAGGCTGGTGTATCAGCGGTAGTTAAGGGATGGCTCTCCAGAGCGATGAGACGCTCGTAAATCTAGCGAGCGTGGTAACGCTCGAGGATGGGTCCTCTACGAGTGGGGTTGAGGGGAGGAGCCGACGAGCGACGAAGGCCAGAGGGTTGAGTCACGCGAGGGTGAGATACCGGGGGAGTAGCTTCCCTGGGGGGTTCTGTAAGAGTTGACGCTGTGCACGTGCCGTGAGCCATGAAGTCCTTAGCGCGCCATAAAAACAATGGCTGGGTCATGACGAGAGCCATCTACGATCATGCCACATGGATGGTGTAAATGCGAGCGTATTTTGGGTCCATCAAGGATTGTTTTGATGTTAATATGTTAATTAATTGTATTCAAATTTTATAATATAAGTTGTCCATTTTTCAATTTTAAGGTCTATAATTTAAATGTTATAATAAGATATATCCAAAAAAATTGATTCACTTTATAATTTTAATAAATTTTAGTAATTATATAAAATAAAATATAATTTAAATTGAATTAGTTACAAAAGACAATTTACAATAGATCAATCCTAATGTAATTCTAATTATATAAGTCCATAATTCTAATTACCTAATTACATAAACTTTCTTAAATAATTATCATATTATAATTCTAAAAACTTATCCATCCCAATTTATCATATTATCATGTAGGGATATAGATACCAATTTATTTCTCATTGGGAGGATAAAACTATTACTATACTATAATTTTCAAAATATCAATGCAAGCAAAAATAGATCTAAAACATATATTATCTCTATTTATGAAAACCTTAATTGAAAGTTTTATTGAGGAAATTTTAAGCATCCTGTCTTTTTTGTTTTTCTTTTTTTTTTCAAGGATTATGAAAGGATGAAAATACAAAATTTGGTGGAGTACCTCAAAGCCATATATAATGTATTTTGAGGTGGGATTGACTTGCATTGCAAAGATTATTATATTATATTATATTATATTATATTATATTATATTATATTATATTATATTATTATTATTATTATTATTATTATTATTTTAATCTATCTATTTTATAAAAGTGCGAGTTGTTTATTACAAAGCACGGATTCCCTAAAATACCCTCATAATAATTATATGAATAACTATTAGGGATAATTATGTAAACACATATTATAAATTATTAATTTAACAGTATTTAAAAGGTAGTTATTAACTTATAATAGGACTATTGGTAGAATTAAAACTTTTTTAACTTAAATAATTTAACAAGGACTGTATTAATATTAATATATTAATTAATTATATTCAAAGCTTATAATATACGTTGCTTATTTTTTAATTTTAAACTCTATAATTTAAATGTTATAATAAGATATATCTAACAAATTGGAAAATATTAAATTAATTCACTTTATAATTTTAAAAAATTTTGATAATTAATTAAAATAAAATATGAACTAAATTGAATGAGATAAATAAGATAAGTTTCAATAAATCAATCCCAATGTAATTCTAATTATATAACTCCATAATTCTAATTATCTAAATTCATAAACTTTATTTAGTTATAACCATATTATAATTTTATAAACATATCTAATTATCTAAATAATATAATTGAATAATTTATATAAAATAATTTTCAATTAACAAATATTAATATAATTATAATTATCTAAATATAATAAACAATATAATATTCCATTAGTTTATACAATAAAATTTAAATTAAATGTGTAAATATTATTTAGATAGGATAATTAACATTGTCTATATATATTAAATAGTACAAATAGGGTTTCTGATTTCTTACATTTAATATACCACAATTTAGAATTGCAGATCGTCACACCAAAGTTATTTTAAATTAAGAATTATAAGAAAACTTAATATGTATATATGTAAAAATAAGATATCATTTAATTTTATAAATTATTTTCATGGTGTTCAACTAAACATTCCTTGAGTTTTTTATATTAATTTACTCTTTTAAATATTTCTACTATATAGATAGAATAAATAATAAAATATTAATATAAATCTTAAATAATGTTCATTAGAGAAATATAAATGAAAAAATGGAATGCAAGATCAATAACAAATAGAGAATTAAAAAGAGATAAAAAATAGTTGGTTAAAAGAAAGAATAGTTGATTTTGATGTATATAGACGCACATACCAAATTAAAGACCAACCCAAATAATATTTTGATTCAATAATGATGTCATTCAATGATCAGTTATTAATTGTATCATTTAGCGATCATGATTTGAAAGACATCATAAATTTTTTTAGAAAAGTTATAAAATTTAAAATATCTCTTATTCAATAAGGAGATTTCTGAAAAAGTGGTTGCACATATTCATGCAATCAAGTTTCAAAAGAACTGATTGTCATATACTTATAATTTGATAGTTTTTGGGTTAAAATATAATATTACAGCATACGATCAAATTGATCAATTTTTTTGTGTCAATTTTTTTATTAGGAAAAGAATCCCCAACTTTGTGATCGAGTTATAAAACACATGGTGCATAAATCATGTAGATGAAATAACTTAAATAATTTCTGTATGATGGATGGAGAATGTAAATACCGTTACTCATGTTCATATTATGAAAACAGATGCAAGGTCTAGATGGATATCGGATCTGTGGAAGGAGAAGAATCGCACTGATGGCCTAAGATCGCAATAAACAACTTATAATCCATATCTCTTATTAAGTTATAATTCTCATATTAACATAGGGATTACCTTAGAGTGACAATTGTGAAATTTACAAATATATTTATAAAGGACATGACAAAATGTTAAATATAGGACTTTCGGTCATTGCTCTAGAACAATGATAATTGAATAGTTTTCAATGTGTGCGAAAAAGCGAAAAAAAATAAATTTATAAAAAAATTCTAGAGCATTATGTATGAGAAACTAAAATATTCGAAAGATTTGGAGAAAGAATCGATGACAGGATATAGTTACAAGAAGAAGAGATTATTTAGTTTTAAGACTTGATAATTAATTGACTCCAATTTAGGGATAAATATAAACGTTTCTTTCATCTCTCAACCATAACGAAAAGAAGCTTCAATCAACCATAACGAGAAGATGAATTAGTAACCAATAATGACCAACTAAAGCACACATGTGGGAGTACTACACCAAACTATTCAGTAGATAATCGAAGAGGTGATGAGTGTTGGTATTAGCTTGCACCAACGAACCCTAAGGTGTCATGCACCTATACAAAGCACTATTCATTATAATCCCCACATCACCTATTTTTTTTAGCCTATTTTTTTCAAACCTATTAGGATATAGTAAGTGACGTGGTGGTGAAATTCATCAATAATTGCATAGAGAGATATCAATTCCCAAGAAGGCTTACCAGACGTTTATTTATCTGATTTTGAAAGTTAATTCTCCAAAAATTTAAACGAGATTGGTCCCATTACGTTGTGTAACGTATTGCTCAAAATGATCACGAAGATGGTTATACTCCGTTTAAGCCGTATATCAAAGAAATTGTGAGCCCAAACCAGAATAGTATTTTTCTCGGTCAAGACACCCATTACAATATCTTGATGCTTCAAAAAGTGTTATGAATGATACATCACTCCAAAGAAAGGAAAAAAAAGGGGATAGTGCTCAAATTTAACCTTGAAAAGGGATACAACAAAGCTCAGTGAAATGTTCTAAAAAAATCTAATTTTCTTCAAATTGTATACAAAAATCATCAATATCAGCAGAGTAAAATGGAGGGGATACAACCGGAGATTTTATGGAATAGTAAACCGACATAGGATCTATGGATGTGTAGCATTAGATAAGGTAATCACTCTCGCCTTACTTATTTGTACTCTACATGGAACCACTTACGTATATAATTTAGGATGATATTTTAGCCGGACACTAGAAGCTAATTGAGGTATGTTAGAGATCACACTTACACTTGCTTTTTACGAACAACATAATATTGGGAGCTAAAACTACCGTAGATGGAACAAATGTATTTAAAGTGTGGTTGGGGCATTTCATATATGATTGAGAAGGCTATTTCAATCGGACATTGAAAGTCAATTATGGTATGTCAGAGAGGCCCTTACATCTCTCACTTGATTTGCAAATCTACTATGGATGTAGCGATGTGCATCCGTTGTGTGGTTGAGGTGTTTTGCAAGACATCGAGCCTCAAATTGAACTTCAGCAAATCACATGTATTGTTCGCACCTTATGTGTCATAGACACGAGCCTCAACTTATAGCTTCTCGACCATGAAAGAGGATTGATAGAAGCACTCATATGGGGAACCATTTATGGAATAGGTGTCTTTATGGAATGATAGATGATTATCACAAGGAAAACTCACACGAAATCATTGTAGATAACATTAAGGACAAGGATAAAGAACTTAATTATGGTATGTAATTTCATTGGCAAAGATAAAAACTAAAACCTAAATAAGCTGAAAATAGTACTGCCCAAGGAAGAGATGACTAAAATTCTTAGCGTCCCAATTGCACTGCATGATAGTGTAGATTAGAAACTCTGTATTGGGTCTGTTAACGATAAATTTTCCTATAAAACGGTCTATAGTCTGTTTATGGTGATGGATGAGGCATATGTAAAAATCGGAGATGGACTTGAAAATCACCTTGAACCCAAAAGTTCAAAATTTTCTTGTGGCTTTGCCAACATAATAGTTTGCTCATAAATATACTGAAGTATGACTGGAATTTTGGGGGATGTAATATATGTACATGTTGCACAGGATGTGAAGATCTGGACCACGTGTTGAGAAATCATCTGTTGGCACTCCAGGTGTGGAAAAAAATTATTAATGCACAGACTGATCTTTGTGGATTGTGAGGGTCGAACGAGCTCAAAGAGAACTTTGATAACAAAATTCAAAGCGACATATTACCAGAATGTTTAGAGTGAATTGTCTTAATTTTGACGCTTTGAAATATTTAGAAAGCACGAAACTGGTGGAGCTATAAGAATATTGTGAAGTCTAAGAGCGTCATTTTTCGCCACATAAAAGAGTTATCTGATGTCTCAATACTAATCAGTGAGGAAAAAAGACACAAGCAAAATAAAATATTCGTTGAGTAGTCGTGGAATAAATTTGATAAGGGATTTGGTTAGGGAGGCCATTCGAGAGATGACAATGAAAGATGAGTGCTAGGATACACTATGAATCTACATAAAGATTCAATAAATGTGGCAGAGTTATTGGGCTTACATGAGAGATTTGACATTAGCTTGAAAGAGGACACTTCTCAAAGAATAATGTTGAGATTGATGCGAACATGGTGGTGAAATGAATGACGGAGGATATTGAAAAGCACACATGAGAAATTTAATTTTTTATTACTGAAATATACTCCACGGACCTTGGAAAACTTGGACTAAACACGTATTGGGAGAAAAAGACATAATGTGAATACTTTTAGTACCTTAATTTTATTTAATAAATATAATAATCAATAATTAGGCCTCTTCTAAATTAACATAAATGAGTAATAATTTTAATTAATAATTCAAATGTATTTATACATTACTAATGTAGTGTATATACTCTTTGCCATAAAATTATATTTATGGAGTTGGTGAAGCTTTATTCCCTCACATGTGACCTCAACTCATCATGAAAAAAATAGATATGACATCTAAATACGATATTAATTAATTATCCTTCGAGTTTATATCATACTCAAAATGAACCCGATTAACTATATAATAAGTTTATTATATATTTGCTATTTGATTGTTAATTCTTTCCTCAACTCTTCATGACATTATTTGATCGAATCGAGTCAGGTAAATTTACCTTAATCATAGATGGGAAATAATAAAGATTCTTGTAAGTGATAATTAGTGAAATACTTGCAGAGAACTATATGGTAATTCTGAACTTTGGTCACGTAGCACTTTTATATATCAAGAAATATGGTGGTGTGTTGATACATGACAAAATAACTGGAAAGTCAAATGAATGGTAAATTGGGATATAATAATAGGACCGAAAAGTCAAATATCAAAAGTTCAAGGGTTTGATTTAATATTTAAGAAAACCAAAATCAATTCAACACACACATATATATATAAGAAATAATTTCTTTTTTTTTTTTTTCAGTTTCGCAACCATGATTAATGGAGAACATTATCAAACAAGAATCATGTCATTGTTTATAACCTAATTAACATCAACTTACTCCTACCAAGAAAATATAGTATTTAAATTGTTGTTGAAGTTAAATAAACGTGTAAATATCTTTAAATACATTATATTTTTTATTTATTACTTAGCAGACTTTAGTTTTATCTATTTTTTGGTAAGATTCAATGCATTCTTGACATTTTACAAAAATTTTCAAATAGTTAATTTAAATTAACTAAAGGTTTCTTATTCAACTCCCTTTATGCCCGGGGGGTTATGGTCACTATATATGGACTAATTTATACTTTAGTGATTCGATGCATTCAAATTCATGATAAAAATAATACATCACAATACCGTACATGTCGAGTATTTCATTCCATCGAAATGATTTTAAAGTTAAAATTAAAACTATTGATTATTTCAACTACATCAATAAAAACTAATTTATATTTTAATGGTACGATCCAATTCGAGCACATAATAAAAAACTTGCATCACAACGTGATATAAAAAAACCCCTAAACTGAAAATTATATATATTTATTACCTCAACCACATTTCCAACTTTTTTCTCCAACCCATTTAAAAGAAACTCAAGCTTTTCACAAAATAAGTACACAAAAAAACACAACATTGCATGATAAAAAAAAGTGCATATCAAAACCAATGTGTGAAAAACTTTATGGAACCATTTCAAACATAATTAATTCATTTACTTTTGATATAAATTCCTTGTTAATTAGTTAGCTGAGCTGTGAAATAAAGTTTCATTTTCACCACCCAATTTATGGATCCCAACCTCTAAAACTAGTGCAGTTGAGAGAGAGCCAGAGAGGATTAAAAGGTGAAAAATCAATGGAATTGGGGTCTCTTAGTTTTAATTAGGTGGATGGATCCCTT
The DNA here is from genome assembly GCA_037834125.1 of Lippia alba. Lineage (NCBI taxonomy): Eukaryota > Viridiplantae > Streptophyta > Magnoliopsida > Lamiales > Verbenaceae > Lippia > Lippia alba. Next base: position 1,306 of record JBBMKE010208628.1, on the reverse strand, counting down.
TAGCTTGCATTAAAAGGAAGTTTCTAATTAAGCCATCATTTTAATGAGGAAAAATGGCTCTTGAATAGCTTTATTTGTCACGTCCCTACCTTTTTTTTTCTAAAATTGGGGTTTAATTTGCGATTGTGATTGGTAATGAGTTGTTTTCATCTTGTTTGTGCATTTACACCTTATAATTAGGGATGTTATGACACTATAAGTGCCTGTTTATATGTTGTTGTGACTTGTGAAACTGTTCAACCCCATGTCTAATAAAGTGCCACACATGCCCAGTTGCATGAGGTTCCCAATTGTTTAAAGTTCCCTTTTCTTTTTTGCGATTGATTTTTGTTTTGGTTATATATATATTTTTTTTTTTGTCCTCGTTTTGGTTATATATATATATTAAAGTTTTCACTTGACACACAGTGAATAGTAGGGGTTCGAGGTTAGGAAAGAAAAATATAAAAGAAACATGAAAAGATTGGCAAGCAAAATATTTATAGGGGTTGAAATTTTTAATCTCAACCGCCTACCTAATACACTTAACTCGTACAGTATGTAGAGGATTCCACAATAAAGGAGTCTCAATAATCAAGGGATCTGCCACACACCTAATTGCATAATCTAAGGCCACTAATTATAGGAGCTGATAGTAAGGAGATAATTGATTTGCTGCTGTAAATTGCTCATAACTGACACTTACTGTAGTGAATATATATGCACTTCTGTAACAACGTTTTATATCAATGAAATACAGAAACTCCATTCGTTACATGGTATCAAGAGCCAACAATCATTAAATTTTGTTTTTCCCTTCTTCCTACAGTACCACCATGGCCACTACATCTGCCACCACCACACCCACCATCGCTGCTCTTCCGACTCAAACGGACGCCACTCGCGGCGTCATCCTCATCAACTCCTCAAACACAGTCAAGCTCCATACCAATAACTACATGGCATGGAAGCTTCACATGCAGGCCCTGCTTCGCGGCCACAATTTATTCGGCTACGTGGACAGCTCGATGCAAGCCACCACCCCGCCATCAACAGCACCAACGCCGCTCTTCACCCAACCAGAAAGGCCGTGGCAGCAGCAGGAACACTTCACCGCTACCTCGAACACATCTTTCCTACCTTCATGGCTCCTTGATAGTGGCGCTTCTCACCACATCACTTCAGGCCTTTGTTGGAAAACAGAATCAGAAAAGCAGCGGAATTTAAAAATTTTTTCCAACAAAAGGACTGGGGCTCGCAATTGTGAATCCAAATTCGTAGTGTTAGAAACTTACTTTCTAAATAATCTCTCTTGAAGCGTTACAAG
>JBBMKE010208520.1:0-14853 GCA_037834125.1 Lippia alba | reverse complement strand
TATATATATCAATTCTTCAATCCGTCCGCTATATAATTATACCCGTCCAACTTGAATCGTTCGATCTGAAAAAAAATATTATATATTTATGGTTTGTATTTTATAAATCCATATATTTCGCATCGTGTAATATTTTACTTACAGAACCGTTCGTACCGACAATGTACATGCCTATATTTCAGGACCATTCCACTCATAAATTTACATTCTATACTGTAGAGAAAGTTGAAAATGTTTTGAAAACTGGAAAAAGAAATTACGGGATGTAAATCGCAAAAGTCAATTAATATAAAATTAAAAGTTTTTGAAAAAACAGGTGAAGTTAAAAATAAAAATCAAATAAGTCTTTGCTCTATAAGTCAAAAGAATAGAAAAAGTACACAAAGAAAATTAAATCTCAAATTATGGTATGCAATATGAGAACTCAACCCATAAGAATATTTATTATATTCTTTATGGGACCTAACTTATGGATGAAACATGAGAAATTCCCTATTTATTTCAACTCAGAAAGTTGACCTGATTTTTTTAAAATATTATTTTAATATACATTCTTCATTCGAGTTATTATCCTACAAAATTAATTAATTAACTACCTGAATCAACTCCTATTGAATCAAGTCCTATCGACATTTGCCTGAATCAATTTAAATTTAAATAATAGATATTTTTTTTTGGTAAATTATAGATACATTCAAATGGGCAATCACATTTGATAATACTTATTTGCTTCGAGTGGTCAATGCCATGATGAACGATATCATGTTTTCCAAAATTGCATTACTATAGTTGCTTATATGTGGGACAATATGTAGGAAGGTCTTGTTACCTATCTTAAAAATTTTTTATGTTAAAAAATTGTGCAATTGTGTTTTCCACTAATTAACTAGGAGATCGACTAACTTCTAAAAACTGGACTATGATATTTTTAGATGTTACTTCAACAGTTGTATTGCTTGATTTGGTGAGAAAAAAATAAAATTGAATTTTCTGCTTAAAAAAAAATGAAAATCTTATTCTTATACAATTGAGTTGTATTTGCTTGATTTGCATCCAATTGCTATGAGGTGAAGGGCTGTGATACATATAAATATCTATATGACCGTACGAATTAATATGATACGGACAAGATGATATTTATTTTTCTTTAAAATTTTTATATAATAGGTATTAAATACATTATAGCACCACAAATTATTTTCAGAAATATATCTACATAGTAAGAACATAGACAACTTTGAAAAAAAAAAAAGAAAAAGAAATAGGCATATACCTTTTTTCTTTTCTCCTCTTTTTTTCGTTTGGTTACTTATTTAGGACAACTACATTACACCTCAGAACTTAATTTTATGTGATTTATTTGATTTTGTTTTTCTTTTGAGCAAGATTCTTCAGAAGAAGGCAAAAATGTCTTCCCCGGAAGAACCCTGAAGGAATCCCAGCAATTTCCCGCCAAATCCTGCTATTTTCGTATGTTCAGAATTCTGAGAAGTGGGCTGAGATTAATTTTTTCCTTCCTCTTAAATTTTCAACCGAAAATGGGGAAATTCATGGAGAGGGAGAATGTTCTGTTGGGACATTCACCTTCTGCTCATGGGTTTTCCAGAAATGCCGCCGCGAAAGCTCAATTCCGGAGTAGCAGCGCCGCCTCCGAGGACATCAACATTGCTGCAAGGAGAAGACATCAAGGTGGTGGTTTCACTTCCTGCTCAGTTGATGCACTTAAGCTGTTTTTATTGCATTTTGTTTTGGTTTCGATTTTTTTTTTTTTGATGTTTATGTGGTTAATTTGTTTGTGTTGGTCGAGGTTGCATGTTCGGATTTTAGAGATTTGGTGTTCATGGATGGGGTATTGTGTTGTGCTTTTGTCACTTGTTAGATGTCTGATAGCTATGCATTGTTTCAAAGATCGATCTTTTTCTTGAGATGTTTGAAATATTTGTGATGGTGGAGGTGGGGTTATTCTTATATAGGGTGGCAAGAGTCAGTAGGGGGTGACTTGGCCGCGGGGGTGTGTGTTTGGTTTGGGGGGGGAACCCGCCATACCGGTAGGCCTCGATTTCAGGAGGTTGTCATAAAGAACTTTACGCACACGAATTAGAATGTTTCTTGGCTTCAAGAACCATGTCTAATTGCTCTACTGTTAAGACTTTCTATCAACTAAACAGTTTGATGGTTTAACATGCTTGTAATGAAGATCAATCTGTAGCAAATCGAAATTCTCCACCAAATTCATTATTTACTTTTCGATTACCTCACCTTTTTATATACATTGCTGCATTGAAATTCATGTCACATCTATGCAAGTATTACTAATTCCTTCTTGGATACATTTTCCGTTTATAAATACTCTGTTTCTTTCTTTTTTCCCCTATCTCGCAGTCTGCGTGCCTTCCAAATTGACCAAATCCACGGACTATTCCACATTTGGTTAATCAGAGCCAATCCAACGGATCCAGATTCTCAAATCAAGCATTTCGGCATAGCCCTTTGTCTAGTGAAGCTAGTGTTGAAGATTTATTATCTATGGCCAAATCCCTTTACAAGGGAAAGTTGAGATCTTGAAAAAGGAGTCTCAAAATGCACATACTAGTATAGGTGATAATTTTCATTTCTCTATTTACAAATGGGCAGGAGGAAGTGGTGTTCCTATGCTGATGCCTCTCGTGGTTTTCAATAGTTTGAAATCAACAAATAATAAGAAAGATAGCTAACTTGAGCCCGAAATAAAAGGTGAATCAAATAATGCATCGGTTCAGAAGTCCTCATGAGGGAAAGGTGGAGTGAAAGGAAAGGTGAGAGAGTTTGCCCAGATTTTCAACCAAGAAGTTGATTCAAGAATTGAAGGTGACGTTTCGAGAAGAAGCCCCATTTCGAGATGGAAAGCTGATGAAGTTGAACATAAGGAGAAGGATGTGAGTCCAACTGCAGAAAAATTGGAAGAGAAAGTTAACTTATATAACATAGATAAGAAACCAGATGTCTCAGTTAAGGTAATGGCAGCATAGAATTATCTTACGTATTATTTATTTATTTATTATTATCTTTTACCTTTTTTTTTCCATACAACATTTGGATGAAATTCTAAACAATGAGCAGTGGCAGAAAATCTCTTCCACAAAGACCCCCAATTATGCAAGTAGTGATTTTTCTACTAATCTGAAGAAATCATTTTCATCAGGTTAGTTATTATTAATATTTGTGAAAAGAAATTATCCCCTTCTCACCTTCTCAAGCACTATCGTAATATGGTATACAACTAGCAGATCATTTATGTTTCGACTTATCAAAGGAGAAGTTAGGTGGTTCCACTAATATCTTATTACGTGTTAGCTCTAGACCTTTTTGATCATCAGAGCGGGGCAGGCAGTTTATGTCTTCTTGCAAATTTACAAGCATTTTGAGGGATTCTTCTAAGTCAATGGAATTTCTGTTGAAGCCATGATTGTGTTATTTGGTTTAGTTTTTCTATTCCTGTTGATATTTCAGTTGTTGTGTGATTTGGGTCTGTGACTGTTTTCGTGGAGCTCATCGGTCCGCAGCTAAGGCCTAAGATGGGTCAAAAAGTTGAGCAGGGGATTATTTCTAGAAGGGTTAATTTTGCTAGTTTTTGAGTGTTCTCAAAGGGCAGAACATAAAGCCATTGAGTTTTTCAGAAGAATCTGGTTTGATGATTCTGGGAGGTCCGATGATTTGCTGCCTCCATTAGGCCTTCTGCCCTGGATTTGGGAACTTATTAGAATATGAATGAAATAAATCAATAGAGGGAGGTACGTGTAATATCTTAAATTTAGATGGGGATTTATGTAATATGTGCTGTACGGGAGGTTGCAGTTATTATTTTTCAATAGAAATCATGCCAACAGTGGTAAGAAAAATGTATATAAAACTTCTTTCTTACAGGTTCCGGTGCAGATAATAGATAAGAATGTATGGCGGAGCTACGTGCAATAATATTCTGTTAACAACAATAACAGTAGTTCAACGAAAAAGACAACTATTCGACTACATAATCTCCATTTACATGCGGTTTATCAGTTGCATAATTACATATGTTCGTGCTATCGCAATGCCAGATTCCTACATCTCTACATATTCCACATACTAACTACTGAAAGACAAATATAAGTAATTGTTTCTTTCTTGGATCTCTTGAAATCTATACACAAAATGTAAGAAACGAACAAAAAACCTCACCTCTAGGCATTTGACTCGAATTCTGAGTATGCTTGTTCTTGCCTTTGTTTATAATTGAGAAATTATGATTCTTCAGAACATTTTCTTGCAAAATTTATTTCTTTAATGAAGTCTCGGAAAAACAGACATGCAGTTTTGACCTTTAGACTTTGCTTGGTTTAACAGGCCGAAGAATTATCCGATGATCATGAAAACGTTACAAATAGTGGAAATTCTGAGGATACAAATGTAAGTTTTGTGTTACGGAAAATAGGGATAATTACACGGCCTAATTACACAATCTTCCGCTGATGTTTGAGAATTTATGACAGCTTCCCTATAAAAGAATTTACATTACAACGGATGAATTTGGACTATGTCAACATTTGGCTTTTAATTCATGACTATGAGAACATGCGTTAAGGCCAAACCTCACGATATCAGAGAATATTTGCCGTAATTTATCAAACTTCAGGGGAGGTTTATGTAATTAGGATAAAGATCAAGATATGCCACTGTAATCATTCCTAAAACTATTTTAAGAAAAAATTACTTCCATTTAACTGTCTCTATTTGATGCAGGCTATCGATGTTAAAATACGACAATAGTCATTTGGCAAGAGAGGGAACATCTGTTCACTGCTATCAACTTTGTATTATGTAAGCATTCAATTATCTTTCAAACAACTAACTTTAAAAAATGCGAACAATAGTGAAATTCTGTCACGAACTCAAGATCAAACCTCCCAACACCTTACTCAGAAATTCTTAGTTGAGAATGAGAAGGAGAGTTATGGACAATTAGCTGAAGGGTCTAGACTCTAGTTGGAGAATGGTCTGGATTCTCAGCACGTAACAGTAACGCCAGTTCTGGTTCTAGGATTTTAGAAGGAACGAAAAAGAAAATGAAGAGGAGAAATATCCTGGAACGATGGTTGTGAAATATAAACTGATTTTAACAAGTAGAGAAATTTGATTTTCCTTTCTCTCTCTCTCTCTCTCTCTTTTTTTTTTTTTTCCTCCTCAAGATCAAACCTCCCAACACCTTACTCAGAAATTCTTAGTTGAGAATGAGAAGGAGAGTTACGGACAATTAGCTGAAGGGTTTAGACTCTAGTTGGAGAATGATCTGGATTCTCAGCACGTAACAGTAACGCCAGTTTTGGTTCTAGGATTTTAGAAGGAACGGAAAAGAAAATGAAGAGGAGAAATATCCTGGAACGATGATTGAGAAATATGAACTGATTTTAACAAGTAGAGAAATTTGATTCTCCTTTCTCTCTCTCTCTCTCTCTCTTTTTTTTTTGTTTTTTTTTGTTTTCTGTTCCCTGTCAAAATCCTGGAACCATAACGGTGTTACTTTCATGAGCTCTCTATTAAGCTCGACATGTTTTCGTATTATACTATGATGCTGTAGCGACATTTTTCTTGGCAAATGCAGGTGCTCCTATATGCTGCTATTTTAATGACCCTCATGTTTCCTTTTGATGTCTTCTATCTGTCGACTCGTTTTTTTTTCTTAAGGACTAGCTGCCGAATCGTGTTTCAATTACAGGCAAGTTTCGTTGCTATCATACACTTTAGGTGTAACATACAAGTTTTTAATGCCTCTGTTTCAGTAAATGCACAAGTGACATTTCATTGCATTTTGTTTTGGATTCTTTCGATTTTTTTTATGTTTATGTGGTTAATTTGTTTGTGTTGATTGAGGTTGCATGTTCGAATTTTAGAGATTTAGTACTGTTCATGGATGGGGTGTTGTGTTGTGCTTTTGTCACTTGTTAGATGTCTGATAGCTATGCATTGTTTCAAAGATCAGTCTTTTTCTTGAGATGCTTGAATATGTGATGGTGGAGGTGGGGGTATTCTTATATAGGGTGGCAAGAGGAGGCTACTTCACGCACTTGAATTAGAATGTTTCTTGTCTAATTTGTTATGACTTTCTATCAACTAAACAGTTTGATGGTTTAACATGCTTGTAATGAAGATCAATCTGTAGCAAATCGAATCCTCCACCAAATTCATTATCGTCTCTAATTTTTTTTAAATATCCTCTTGCCCTGAAACTTTCTATTGCTGGTAAGTATTTGGCTTTAAATTTATGACTACGAGAACATGCGTTAAAGGCCAAATCTCATAAATACCAAAGAAGATTTTTAATAATTTATCAAACTTCAGGGGAGGTTTATGTAATTTGGACAAAGATGAAGGTATGCTACTGTAATTCGGTATTTTTGTTACTTGGCAATAAAGAAAGGCTGTTGCAATTTGAACGATATGTCAGGATCGAAGGAGAGTTAAAGAAATCTTATTAAATTAGGGTTTTGATAGGATTATATATATATATAGAAGTTCTATTAGGGGTAGGAAAAGGATTCCGAATCCTATTAGAAAGTGTACGCCGGATATATATTATATATATACATCTTTCTTTCTTCTGACCAAAACGCAAAACACAATCCCAGAAAAGAAGACGACTACAATACAATATGACTTCTGTTGTTGTTGCTCCATTGGGCACAAGTAAAAATTTTAGAAAAAGAGAAAATGAAGATGACGGCGCCGAACAAGAAAGAAGAGTCAAGTGCAGGATTGACGTTAAGGAAATTATCAAGACAAGATTATTTGAAGAAAAGAGAGGTAAAGAAACTGAAGGAGATTAAAGATGATATTGACGATGATCATTACTTATTCGAAGGGCTCGGTGTCAACCTCACTGAAACTGAGTGCCCTGATCTAAGATATAAGAAACAAATATAAGAGTTCCTCAAGAACACAACACCAAGACTCTGATTATACGAATGAGTATAGGATGCCTGAAGCATATGATGAGGAAGGTGGTGTAAATCAAGAAAAGAGATTTGCTGTTGCAATGCGGCATTACAACGATCCTCATCCTTACAATGAGAAACAAGAAGCCTGGGAGGAGCATCAGATTGGCAAAGCAGCAGGATCTAAGGATAATAAACAAAAGCAGCATGATGATTATGAATTTGTCTTTGAAGATCAAATAGAGTTCATAAAGGCTTCAATTATGAATGGAGTTAATGTTGACGACCAAGACTTATCTCTGCAGTCTTCAGAGGAGGGATCTGCTGCAAAGACAAGACTAGAAAAACTTGAGAGTGACAGAAAGACACTGCCAATATACCCCTACAGGGATGAGTTGCTCCAAGCTATTGATGATCATCAGGTTCTTGTTATTGTTGGATAGACGGGCTCCGGCAAAACTACTCAGATAACTCAGTACCTTCACGAGGCAGGATACATGGCACGTGGAACGATTGCATGTACTCAGCCACAGCGTGTTGCAGCCATGAGTGTTGCTGCTCGAGTTTCTCAAGAGATTGGTGTAAAACTTGGGCATGAGGTCGGCTATTCTATCCGTTTTGAAGACTGCACTTCAGAAAAGACGATTATAAAATATATGACGGATGGAATGTTATTGCGTGAATTCCTCGGAGAACCTGATCTTGGAAGTTACAGTGTGGTGATGGTGGATGAGGCCCATGAGAGAACACTTTCAACCGACATTCTATTTGGCTAAGTTAAGGATATTGCTAGGTTCCGGCCGGATCTCAAGATCCTCATTTCCAGTGCTACACTGGACGCAGAAAAATTTAGCCAGTATTTTGATTGGGCGCCCATTTTCAGAATACCAGGGAGAAGATTTCCAGTGGTGGTTAACTATATAAGTGCCCCTGAAGCCGATTATTTAAATGCCGCTATGGTTACCGCTCTCCAGATACACGTAACTAAACCATCGGGTGATATTTTAGTTTTTTCAACTGGCCAGGAGGAGATCGAAGCTGCAGAGGAGATTCTTCGGCACATGACAAGAGGGTTGGGCACGAAAATATCAGAGCTCATCATATGCCCAATTTATGTGAATTTGCCAACAGAACTACAAGCAAAGATATTCGAACCAACTCCCGAGGGAGCGCGCAAAATTGTTCTTGCAACAAATATAGCTGAAACTTCATTGACAATAGATGGAATCAAGTATGTGATTGATCCAGGTTTCGTTAAGATGAAGTCTTATAATCCTCGCACTGGAATGGAATCACTATTGGTAACTCCAATCTCAAAGGCATCAGCTAAACAACGAGCAGGTCGTTCCGGAAGAACTGGTCCAGGGGAATGTTATCGATTATATACTGCTCATAATTACTTTAATGATCTAGACGACAATACAGTCCCAGAAATACAAAGGACAAACCTGGCTAGTGTGGTTCTTTCTCTCAAGAGCCTCGGAGTCAATGATTTGCTGAACTTTGACTTCATGGACCCTCCACCATCTGAAGCTCCACTGAAGGCCCTCAAACTGCTTTATGCTCTGAGTGCACTTAACAAGCAAGGTGAGTTGACAAAAGTGGGTAGAAGGATGGCTGAGTTCCCCCTTGACCCCATGCTATCCAAGATGATTGTTGCTTCTGATTAATACAAATGCTCTGATGAGATCATATCCATTGCTGCAATGTTGTCCATTGGAAATTCAGTCTTTTATCGTCCTAAAGATAAGCAAGTTCATGCAGACAATGCACGCATGAATTTTCATATGGGAAATGTAGGAGATCATATTGCATTGCTCAAGGTGTATAGCTCGTGGAAAGAAACCAATTTTTCAACTCAATGGTGTTACGAGAACTATATCCAGGTTAGGAGCATGAAGAGAGCTAGAGATACACGAGATCAGCTGGAGGGGCTGTTAGGGAGGGTTGAAATTGAGTGACTTCAAATGCAAATGATTTAGATGCCATAAAGAAAGCCATAACATGAGGGTTTTTCCCGCACTCAGCAAAGCTACAAAAGAACGGATCCTATAGAACTGTCAAACATCCACAGACTGTTAATATTCACGCAAGCTCCGGTTTAGCACAGGTGCTTCCAAGATGGGTAGTCTACCATGAATTGGTTCGAACAACAAAGGAATACATGCGTCAGATAACTGAACTAAAACCCGAATGGTTGGTGGAAATAGCTCCTCACTATTATCAGTTGAAGGATGTAGAAGACTTGGGATCGAAAAAAATGCCCCGTGGTGAGGGTCGTGCTGCCAAGGGTTGAACTATTGGCTGAACATGCAAAGGATTGAACTGTTGGCTGAAGATGCCCAAAGTGGAAATCGAGTGTGTTGTTTTGTGGTTTTTAAGCTCCCTTAGGAATGCTATGGATGTCGAATAATGTAGATGTTCTTAAGTATGTAAAATTTGGCAACTCTTGTATGCGTGCAAGTGGTGGTAATGTAATCAGAAGCTTATTAGGACCTCCTGTATTCATTTTTATGGGATCTAGTCAATCAATCATCATTTTTCTTGTGCATCATCTGAATATTTGTTAATTTTTTGAATGAAATAGTTCTTGACCAGTGGGGCAACCGCTAGTCAAAGGACGGAAAAGGTAATGGACGACTAACACAGGATAATTTTTTAATTTTATGTTATGTTGCACGAACACTTTTGAAGATCAGATTGATTTCTTGGTCAGCTATGGTAGAAGAACATGCATACTTTCTGAACATCGTACGAAGCATCCTAGATTTCAATCTATATCACAACACTGCAAAACAAAACAGGCTTAAAGATTATACCTGTGTTCACAAAAACTTCAATAATCTCATGCATTTCATAAAAGTTTCTTTGATGAACTCGCGTGTTTTTCAGGAGTTGGCACTTCTTGTGTGTTAATTACGTTCTTTGTTTGGCAGTCGTCCTGTCATGCTATCCTACTTGGCTATTTCTATGACTGCATCAGACTTAATTAAGTATGCTCATTTCTGATCTTTCACTCTGTTCATGCTTTCTCTTTTTCTGCATATGCTGTTTTGAATCATGCAGCATATCAGCCAACTGTTAAAATGACGTTGTCAAGTGATTCATATTTTCCGTGCTTTTCCTAATCATCTGCAAATCCATCTTTCTAGAGTTTTCATTTTTCTGATTTTCCTTATTAACAGCCTTACTTTTTACAGCTGATGTGACATCAATAAATAGTCTTTTCAACATCCTCGGATTGCTTTCTTGGGGGTAAATTCTCATTTCGACCATCTTTGATGATCATGGAATCACCATTTGTCAGAGCAACTTCTCCATCCATTCTCATTGTCATCCCTTTTCCCGGCATAGCTATATTGTTATTTTTCCTGGTTTTCGATAACATTAAGGACTCCACATGTTGATATTTATATTTCTTTTTCCCCTTCTGCCATCCTGATGCATGTCCTCTGAATCGTTCCGTTTCTTAGGCACTCGTACTTGAGGGACATGTTTCCCCTTCTGCTTTAGCTAGAGACCGTTGTTTGCATTCCACTTTTCTTTGTCTTTGCCTAAAAATATCATGCTATCTTGATGCACTTCCTGCTTCATGTCATTATTCAATTATGTAACTTCCTTTCTTTTTCCTCTTTAAGAGTGAATCTCTCCTCACTACCTTTGGCATTTTGAACTTCAAGTGATTTCAATTCTTTAGGCCTTTACCTTGCTTCAGATTCTCTCTTTTCTGCTCTAACATCGCAATTAAGATCCTTAACATGCTTTTCTATTTTGCACTGCATATTTCATTTTTTGACATCATATCATATGCCAGGTAGACGTGAGCCAGGAACAATTCTGAGGAAGAATTTTTGCTCACGAGTTACTCAAATGAAATGAAAGGTATGGGCACACCATTGAGCGGTGCAGCTATTATGCAATCTCCTCTATTTTTTTGGAGATTCAAGGTATAAAGAGTTGACTTCAAAGTGGATTTACTCTCTCTTTCTCCCCAGCTCGTTATAAACAAATTTATGTTCATTTATTCAGTTTGTTATTCAATCTGATTTATTATGCAGGTATTTTTATTTTTTGTGTGGGGATTCTGTTGTTGTAAGGTCAGTTTCACATCTTTTTAGTTGAAGAATAGTACATAACCAAACTTAAGCATTCTAAATGTCGGAAACTTATGTTAGTCTTATAACCTACAAACTGCAGATCGGATGGGATTCAGTTATGAGAATGAGTGCAGACCTTCGGGATTTATTTTTGTATGAAGCTTTCTTGTATTATAACCCGCTCCTCCTTGTGGTCAGTGAATTTCTGTCTGCCTTTTTAGTTTTTTGTGTTCTTTTATGTTAGTGGTTTAAACCTCTTTTTAAACACATGTTTTTTGGTTATTGCAGACTATGATGGTTTGGCTCTGGGGGATAAATTTGTGGGTTTTTACCCAGTCTAATGTTGGTTATGCTAAAATTTTTGACGTAGATCAGAGTCATCTCACTCATAGAGAGACATGGAATTTGCCCAAAGTTTTGAATTATTTATAATCTATACTACCATAGAAACTAAGTCTAAATGTTGACGGGCTAATTTCTTGTAGAGATTTCTCATAATATGTTTGTGAAAATTAGATCAGGACATATAATTTTGAATTCTCTCAAGTTAACGTACCGAGAATGTTTGCAAACCACATGGAGCTTGAACCTTCATGTTATCAAGAATTTAGATCGTTGGAATTGAGTAACATTACACATCTAAATTTGATTAAATCTTCATCTATTTGTTCTGTTTATGATGATTGATTGTAGTTTACTCAGTCAGATTATATGTCAGCTAGCTACCTGGATGACAATCATCGTCCCAACTAGCATGATGGCTTATCTTTGTCTTCGTTCTCATGGAGAAGTTTCATTAGCTGCATCCTAACCAATGTAATAGATGCTTCCTCTCCACCAGAAATTATTTCATGCTTTATGATTTTGAGTTTCTTGCGTATGATCTGATTCTCTGCACGTAACAGTAATGCCAGTTTTGGTTCTAGGATTTTAGGAAGGAACGCAAAAGAAAATGATGAGGAGAAATATATCTTGGTGTTTGGTTGCTAAAAACATAGTATGAAAAGACAAGAAAGCAAATTTAAGAATAAAATACACTATAAAGATGGAAAGTTAATAATCCGTTCAAAATGGTGATTGAAAGGGAGAAGAAACTAGGCAGTACTATATCACACCTCCTCATTTCCATCAACATTACTTAATTCACTCCTATTAATCAATCCTCGTTATTTCTTTTCATTTAGGAAAAATTATTTTCTCAATTATTTTTCTAAACAACCTAACGAGCTGAAAATTTTGATTTTTTTTTTTTCCTGTTCCCTGTCAAAATCCTGGAACCAAATGGTGTTATTTTCATGAGCTCCCTTTTAAGCTTGACATGTTCTCGTATTATGCTATGATGCTGTAGTAACATATTTCTTGGCAAATGCAGGTGCTCCTTTATGCTGCTATTTCGATGACCCTCATATTTCCTTTTGATATCTCCTATCTGTCAACTCGTTTCTTTTTCTTAAGGACTAGCTGGCGAGTAGTGTTTCCATTACAGGCAAGTTTCATTTTTGTTTTTGTTTTTGTTTTTGTTTTTGGTTTTGTACGCTTAGACTATATATGCATTTTTTTGGTGCTATTATATACTTCAGGTGTAACATACAAGTTTTTAATGCCTCTGTTTCAGTAAATGCATAAGTGACATTTCTCATTAAAATTTAGTAATATGTGGTGAAGAACACATAAATTGTAATTTGAATTACTTTATTCTCGTCAAATTCCACTTTCTGAACGCAGGTAATCATTTTGGCTGATATATTTACTTCTATGTCCAAGATATGCATCCATCTTACTGCAGTTTCCATAATTTTTTTAATCTTTAATCCATCTTGCAGGTTTTCTCGAGTTCAGTATGTCGAATGGTCCGTCTCCTGGTCAGCATTTCCTCAATAATATCCAAATATTCCTTATGTCAATGCCAGTTACAGTTGACTGGATTTTGAAAACTTGGTTGTATTTTGGAAGAGTCAGATTTTGTATAGCTCCCCTAATTATTCTTTAATTGTTACCAGGAATTATGTATTTTATGATCCATCTTCTCCAATCTGCAAATGTGTAGGTTGCAACCATTGCATGGTTTGAGGCTGACTCTGTTGTGGCAGTCACTCTATTGCCATACCTATAGTTCTTGTTTTGCCATACATTTTTCGGTTCTTTCAATGCCTTCGGCAATACAAGGATACAAAAGAAAAGACGTCTGTTTTAAATGGTATGTGGTTAAACTTGCATATATGTTGCAAGGACATGTGAATTTGTAGTGAAAATTAGGCATATTGAATGCATCTGGTGTGTATGTCTGTGCTTTCAAAATTAGATAGTTTTAGAAAATTGTTGGATGTGTTTTCTGGGTACAATGATAGTTTTATATCTTATTCATTTGCATATTTCCTTTTATGTTTCTTCTTCCCCTTCTGCCATCCCCTATGCATGTCCTCTGAGCTGTTCTGTTTCTTAGGCACTTGTGACTTGAGGGGCATGTTTCTCCTTCCGCTTTAGCTCGAGACCCTTGTTTGCATTCCACTTTTCCTTGTTTTTGGCTAAAAATATCATGCTATCTAGATTCACTTTCTGCTTCATCTCATTATTCAATTATTTAACTTTCCTTTTCTATCCTCTTTAAGAGTGAATCTGTCGTCACTACCTTTGACATTTTGAATTTCAAGTGACTTCAATTCTTTATGCATTTGCCTATTTCAGATTCTCTCTTTTCTGCTCTAACATCGCGATTAAGATCCTTAACATTTGTTTCAATATTGCTCGAGACCTTCCTTTCCTTCCCTTGTGAGCTCAATAAATCCTTCTTATTGCTTGCTGGTGTTTTCTTCAAGCTCATCAATCCCCATAAGTTTGCGATAACATTTTAAATTATCCCAAAGGTTAGTACATGGATTAGGTTTGCTAAGTTTGAATTTTAAAACGGAGACATAGCCCATGCACGGAATTGTAACATGAGGGCAGTAGATAAACTGGGAGAGAATGACGAATCAGAGGAGTTATTTGTGGCTTTTGCAGAATTTGAGGAGATGTGTAAGGCGAGGGAGAGGGCGAGATGTATACATAAGCATTCATTGAATCATATTCCAAAAGGAAGCGCAAAGGAAATACAAGAAATTTGTTGCATTTGAAAAGCAAAATGGTGACATGGAAGGGATCGAGCAAAGAAAATACAAGTTGCATTTGAAAAACAATATGGTGACATGTAACAAGTATACATAAAGCTTCCTTGCTTCTCCTGAGCAGGAAGTATGTTTGGCAATAGCTCTGTCATACCCATCCTCAATCCTTTGCTTATCCCCCACAGGTCTTTTCTAAACAAATGTATAGCTAATTTAATTTTATCTTGAGTGTGACTTTTCTTCTTCACATGAATGATTCCTAGCTAAATTTCGTAATTCTTTTTTAAACCGAACAACTTATGCCTATAGAACATCCCTGACAAAACATTTGGAAAGATTAGCATTATCGCTACGGAGTTTTGCTGAATTTGAATGGAATGTAGAGTGGGAACCTATTGATGGGTTTGAACGGAATGTAGAGTGAGAACCTATTGATGTTGGTAATGTAGAAAGATGTGGGAGATGTAGGGTGGGCACCAGAGATATATTCATGTATCAACTTTGAGAAATATATTGTTGGGAGTTTAAAGGAATAATTTTTAGTATTGATGTGAACTCGAATGATAGAAATTTAGAAAATGGTTTCAGAATGGGACGTATTTAGGAAGTATTTAAGAAAATGAGGATGTGTTGAAATATGGAAAACTATCAAAGAGTTTATTGAGAACATCTTTTCTTTCATATCGAATGATACAGGGAGGCGAT
>JBBMKE010208196.1:0-14859 GCA_037834125.1 Lippia alba | reverse complement strand
CTCAGGGGGAAGCGATCCCAGAAGAGTCCTCCCCGGCCCTTGGGCCGAAGGCTCAAGATAAGTCACCTTTCCTACAGCACGGGTCGCGTGAACGTATCTCAAAGTGGAGCTAAGTATAGAGGTTGGTCCGATGGCGCTAGCCGTACTGGCATCCCCTCTAACCCGCTCTGGGGTCCCAAATCAGAAAACAGGACAGGACGTCAGGACAGAATGCCAATATTTCATGGACTTATCTCACAAGTAACCAGGACAGGACATAACATTTTCCAAAAGACTTACATATACCTTTCATAATAACTTTCCAAAACCAAAGGTGGTTCACAAGATTATAAACATATCATATAAGGACATGTAGTAGCATATGGTATAGTATAGTATAGTATACTCGCATACAGGGTTGGAAATCATCACATAAAGGCCATAGGTCCCACTATACAAAACTTAAACCTCACCTCGAACCAAGTAGAGTCTGAGAGTGTGAAGGGCCAAACACTCTATACCTCGGGCTCACCCAGATCCTCAAACTCTGGAAACAAGACAGACAAAACCATACTTAGACTCTATATGAACCAATTGAGACGCACGACATGTAAGGATGAATGTTATGAAGTTATGAAATGAAGTGAACAATTAAGCACATAGCATAATATCATATAATTCACCAAATCATGCATAAAATGAAGTATTAAGGTTTATAGATGCATTAGAGATCATATGGAAGCATACAAATCAAGAATCAAACAATCGGATCACAAAAACACAACAAAGTGAAGTGAAAACATGCACAGGGGCCTCGGAATGGCCTTTCCCGTGCATAAGTAAGCATGGGAACGGTCTGGCCCAGGCCAACCCCAAGCAGAACTATGAATGACCGTTCTCAGCTAAGGCTAAGATGGAAATGGTCGTTTTCATTCTCGGTTGGTGACGTGTCCAGGGCTGGGAACGGCCGTTTTGGGCTTCAGGCCAAAATGGGAATGGTCGTTCCCATGCCCAGAACTGTGCAGAGATTTGTCTTCTCGAGCAAGGTCTCGAAAAACTCTATTAATGGCCTTCCAAGCTTGATCCAACACCAAAAACAACACATAAACTTCACCCAAAACATATATATGAACATATTAAGCATGCTAAATACATAAAGACCAAATTCCCCAAGTTTAGAAAGGATTTTCACCTAAAAACTCCCAAACCCACAAATCATGAAATTCAAGCAATAACCATGGAGATATGCAATTCTAGCATCCTAATTAGAATTCTCAGCATACAAGAGCATAATAGGAGTCATCAAATCAACAAAGCATGCTTGGGAAACTCAAGGATTCAACAAAATCACAAGTTGAGCATACAAACCCATTTCACCACATTCAACATTCAATCACCAAATCACAAGATCAAAACCAAGTCTAGAGTTAGATTCTTACCTCGATTCGATGAAGGAAGAAGGAAAGAATGATATAAGCTCTTGATGAGATGTGCTCCCAAGCTTATCTTCTCTTCAAGCTTCCTCTCCAAATGCTCTCCCTCTTGTGACTTGTGTGAGGTTTGAAAAGAAATAAGAAAGGGGATCTAGAATTATATAAGACGGTAGGTAGGATTTCAGTTTTAGGTCAAACTGGGGGTTCCGGTCTAAAGCATCTCTCGAGTTAAGCGAACTGAAGTAAAAAGGCTTTTAGGTTATAATTGGGTTTCAAAAGGTGAAATAGTTCCAATGGGCCCGAATTTACAAAACGAGTCTCACGGCGGGGTCTGAATTCAAATTCGAATTCCCGAGCTCATATCGGTCCGACCGGCCCACGATTATGCCTAAATCCGAATTAGGCCCAAATACAAATAGGCTCAAGTCCTATTTTCAATCAACGAACCTAATTCTAAGTTATATTCCACATTGTCATGCAAGAATTCATATTTTATTCTTTATTTAATTTTAATCTATTATGTCACGTTGACACTCAAAGTTATAATTAAATACGTAATTATATAACTAAACTCTCGCGTGACACTTACCTGGGCGTGCTCACGAACGGGGGGTCACACAAGGAGTGTCAAGTATGAGTATAATTATCCATTAATTATGTATAAAATACATATAAATCACATACGAGAGTCAAGGAGGTGAAAGAAATGCAAGAAGAGAGGTTCGGCAAAATTTAGTGAAAGTTAACAGTTTTCGGAAATGCACAAGCTGTAGGAAAATGGGAATATCTAGAGTTCTATTAATTGGAGTTGGGTTTTGTTTGTTGGAAATGAAAGTAGACACACAGGTCTTTCCAAAGATATGTGGCACGAATCATGGTTCAAAGCGAGGTGAAAATGGCATAGGTGTGAAGTTGGGCGAGTGCAGATTTTCGACGAAGTGGCGACACCAAAATGGATCGAATATATCTTATAAACGAGGAAAGATATTGAAGTGATTCCAATTGGAGAATGTTTTAGACTCAAAGAGGTTTTTACAGTTAATATTTAAGGTTAATCGGAGCACAAACAAAGGCTGCACGGCTGTGCGAATATTGGCCTGAAAAGCTGCATGGCCGAGCGGGAACAAAAATTCCCAAATTCGAACATTTCCGCGTGGCCTTGCGAGTTTGAAGAGAAAAATGTGCACGGCCGCATGGCTGCTTTGTCTAGGTAGGAAAAAGAGCAGGGGTTCAAGGGGAAAGGGTCCAAAACCACCCCAAATCATCTCCGGATCAATTATACACCCAAAGAAAATCACAAAACACCTCCATGTACCAATATGTACACAATTTCATCACAAAATCATGAATTCTCCAACAAACCCACATCATATATACACACCTATCTTGCACGGATATGGACACGGCGACACGGACACGACACGATACGGATACGACGACACGGATTTTTTTGTGAATTTTCCATGTGAGAAGTGTCGGACATGGTATCGGACACGAGTGTCCGACACGGCAAAATGATATTTTTAGAAGTGTCGGTGCATTAGAGATACACACATATAGATATTTATATACATATACATTATGCTCACATATACATACACCAACTCCATAACTAAATTTCTTGCCATCAAGAACACATTTAGGCATCATAAAATATCAATACACACAAAATCATGCTTTAAACACCAAAGAATTCAAACCCTATCTTATCCCACATATGTACACGTAAAACCCGCATTATACCTTGGAGAGAATGGAGGGAAAAGTGAGAAAAATGGTTGAAGCTTGAATTCTTGGAACTTGAAGGAATCCACTTGTCTCCTTGTATACTTGCTTGAATTGATCAAATGGAGAAGAGATAAGAAGTTGGAAACACTAGCTTGTTAGGAGGGATTGAAGAAGAAGAATGAGATGTGTGGGGGTTGTGGATCTTGTATATGGAGAGGGAAGAGGAGGAAATTTGCACTTTGGTCCTTAGAGAGTTTAAGTTATTCAATTAGGGCCGGTAGGTGAGTGATTTGGGTCCAATTCCAGGTTCGAATGAGTCTAAGGATTTCATATAATTTTACATAGGTTCATAATCAAAATAAAATATTAATTAAGTAAGAATACGGGTATCAAATGAATTTAATATCATAGTTAAAGGTCATATAAATTATATAGGTCATGAAATGGCAATTAGTTCACGAAATTAAATATACGAAACATCGACTTAGCATTTAAAACATAATAAATCACATAACTCTCAGCCTAAACCCACTCGTGACGTCAAACCTGACTTATCGGGAAAACGGGGCATCACAACCTCTCCCCCTTAAGAAGGACCTGTCGTCAGGTCCTTTGCCTTGAGTTCTGGGTTCCAAGCAACCTTCCCGTGTTCATCCCACGCGGGTTAGCAACTTCTCATCAGGAATTAGTTCGGAATAGGTTTTCAAGTAAAAGGGAATCTTCAATGTGCTGAAAAGAGGTCCAATTCATCCTCGAACTTGATTTGATGAAGTTTGTTCTTTAGTTACGACCCTTAACTCACCTTAAGGCTTAAACACTCAAGAATCTAAGATGCCACCAGAAGCAAGCTAAGCAGGTAATGAAATAAATGAGAGAATCCCCGTCTCTCAAGCAAGCAACAAGAGAACCCCCGTCTCTCAAGCAACAATGAGAGAACCCCGTCTCTCACGCAAACAAATCTAACAGCTCAAGAGAACAATTAAATTAAACAATCACACAACTATCATAAAAGGAACAAACAGGAATATTAAATACACCAAGAATCATTCACACAAAAGCAGTTATTACAACAAACGATCAAAGCATATAGCAACATGAAATTATTCAAATTAAAGTTGTATGTATGCATATACCATGAATGTTTGGTGTACCGTTCACCGAAGTAACGAGATTGGAAGTTGTTAACTAGTAATACGGTTGGATGATCTGCTCTCTAGCTTGCTCGATTCTCGACTTCGTATCTTGAGGGTGCACTTGATAGTAATCCAATCCACTCATTCATTACCACGAATTATACTCAGCCTTCTCGGATGTTCGTGTTAATCTTATAGTGGCCTGAATAATAATATCCTCAGTCCATCATGGAAAAGCACCGTTCATGTTGTGTATTGTCTTCTAGGCATTCCACTTCCCATGCTCGGTTAAATCGACTCTCATTTTGCCCGCCATGGAGTATGGTGATTTTATGGATCTTCTATGCCCAATTCCTCCTCACTAAGTCTTTGAATTTACTTCAGGATCCCATCATCTTCTAGATAGGAGACACGTTATGCCAGTCACGATCCTTTCACATTTGGGAGTTCAATTCATACGCATCCCGTAATAAGAGACCAACAACGTTGAATACGCAACCGAGGTTACCATCAATCATTCTTTACCTATGTCTTGTCGTTCCAATTATCAGGCATTCCTTGAATGTCCATCTTCACTTCTTGAAGTCTTGTCCCTTTCTTTCTTTTATTATTCTCAAGATATTCCACCTCGGTCTTTGAAATTTCTCAAGATCTTCCAATTCGTTCCTTACCTTTCTTGTAAAGTTTTGTAACTTGTTGATTCTTGCATTTTCGCTGTTCCTACTGGGTAGTCCTGTTTGAGCACAACTATGACTTTAATTCATTCCCTGGTCTTGCTCTCACCCTTAAGAGTTCCTATCTTCATCCATTGGACTCACTCCATTGCTTCTTGAACTAAGGATTTTCTATTATTTCAACTTAGCCTCCTATTTCGTTCCTAACATTTGGCTTTACTTCTTCTTAACCTTAGTATTTCATTTCCTTCCTCTTTGGCCCATGCTTTGCAACCCAAAATTCTTTCTTATCTTGATTTGAATATGATTCGATTGAGATAACACATGATGAATGAGGTGGAGAAATATTCCTATCAATTAAACACTAAACAATGCATTTTGAGTTAAGATGCCAATGCATGTAGCACACTTTCAACCAATCAAAAGGAGGAATTGAAGAAGAAGAATGAGATGTGTGGAGGTTGTGGATCTTGTATATGGAGAGAGAAGAGGAGAAAATTTGCAATTTGGTCCTTAGAGAGTTTAAGTTATTCAATTAGGGCCCCAAGGTTTGGTAGGTGAGTGATTGAGGTCCAATTCCAAGTTCGATTGAGTCCAAGGATTTTATATAATTTCAAATAGGTGCATAATCGAAATAAAACATTAATTAAGTAAGAATACGGGTGTCAAATGATTTTAATATCATAGTCAAAGGTCATATAAATTATATAGGTCATGAAACGACAATTAGTTCACGAAATTAAATATATGAAACATCCACTTAGCATTTAAAACACAATAAGTCACATAACTCTCGGCCTAAACCCACTCATGACGTCAAACTTAACTTGTCGGAAAAATGGGGCGTCACATGTTTACTCTCCATTTTTCGCAAACGTGGTATAAAAATTCAAAAATCATGTAACTGAATCCTCAAATAATGTATATTTTTCGCAATATCATGTATATACATTATTTGGGGAAAAATATACATCTTTTGGGGATTTAAGTACGTGATTCTTTATTTTTATACCACGGTTAGAAAAAAAGTAAACAAACACTTTGCTGCTCATCTAGAGAGTGAAGGCAAATTATTTCGAAAATGGGAAGCAAACAAACATTTGAATCCCCATTTGGGGATTTTTCGGGAATTCCCTATTATTTTTAAATTACAACTATCTACTAATTATTATATTATATAAATTTTTTTTTATGATGGGAAACTAGACGTCTATATTTTAGATATTTAAAAATAAATATTTCTTGAATATTATCTTTTTTTTTTTAAATAATAACTGGATCAAAAGACTTGAAGAGTATTTACGAAGGTCTCCACCTCATAAATAAAACGAGCAAGCAAAATTACACAAGAAAGTTCACAAAATACATTCCTAGCAAGATTAACATCCAAACAGGGGACTGTTGAAATTTGAAAATACACTAGCATCAAAGCAACAAAAAGTATAAGAGTGACATCCTTTAAATACCATATGCTAATTTTATACCTATTAAGGGAGTGTTTGCAAACTCTAAAAATAAGCACGTATGAGATGAGTATTTATTTTTCAGCATTTTTGGAGTGTTTGGAAAACCGACTTCTGCTTAATTTAAGCAGAAATAAGGGCATGCTCTTGGATTCTGCTTTTTTCTTATATGGTTTTTTAAATTTATTTAAAATTCTATTTTGACAATAATATCCTTATTAAAATATTAATATTCCTAATTAACCTTTTTACATATAAATACAACTCTAATGTTTATATGTTCATTATTTTTTTTCACTAGTTGAATCTTTTTCTTTCCTTCTCCAATCAAAATTTTGTAATCTCAAAAAATCCCATACCTAAAAAATTTACAAATACCAAGTAAATCTTTTCTCTTTTCTTGAGTTTTATAAATTTATAAATAAAAGTATATATATAATTCCATGTATGATTAATTATAAATAATTTTATACAAAATTATAATAATTTATTCTAAATTATTTATTAATATAATACTTAATCATATTATAATAAAATATTTTAAAATATTTTAAGGCAAATTAGTAACTTTATAAAATTAAAAGTGATTATCAACTTGTTCCTACAAACACTCAATTGATTATTTTTCTGCTAATCACTTCTTTTTTTTCCGAACACTCAATACTTTTACTACTGCAATTTTTTACCGCTTTCACTTATGCTTCTACTTCTACTTGTAGAGTAGAGTTTGCAAACACCCCCTAAATACCTTCGATAAGCTACGGCATGTGATGCCCCATTTTTCCGACATGTCAGGTATGACATCACGAGTGGGTTTAGGTCGAGTGTTATGTGATTTAATTGTGTTTTAAGTGCTAATTTGATGTTTAACATATTTAATTTCATGAATTAATTGTTATTACGTGACCTATATGATTTATATGACCTTTGACTATGCTATTAAATTCATTTGATACCCGTATTCTTGCTTAATTAATGTTGTGTTTTGAGTATGCACCTATTTCTAATTTTATGAAATCCTTGGACTCAATCGAATTTTAAATTGGACCCCAATTACTCACCTACCAACCTTGGGGCCCTAATTGAATCACTTAAACTGTTTAAGGACCAAAATGCAATTTTCCTCCTCTTGCCCCACCATATACATGATCCACACCCCCCCATTCCTCATTATTCTTCTTCTCATTTTCTCTCAAACACAAAGAAAGCCCCAAGCCATCCATTCTCCTCCTCTTTCAATCGGAACTGTGACGCCCCGTGTTTTCAAGACTAACCAGGTATGGCGTCACGAGTGTGGTCAGACCAAGAGTTACGTGATTTACTTGTTTAATTATGTGATTTATGTGTTTTCATGTTAATTAATTGTTTATGTAATTTAATTGCAATTACGTGTATACGCGATTAACGTTTGTTCGTTTTAAATATTTCACACACGCACACATTATTTCTTTCCGAGCCTCACCTTATTTTTCGTAAATTCCCAAACCCATTGCCTATCCTTTTTATTTAATTCGGGAATCTAATTCTACCTCGATCATGTTTTAATTCGAGCCAAAACCACACAAAATATCACCACACACAAATATCTCCCGACCGGACCCCACATTTGACTTTCCTTATCTTTTCTTAAAATAAGAGAGACACACACCCCCTCTCATTCCCTTCCTTTCCTCTTCTTCTTCCTCTTCTTTCTTCATTCCCTTCCCTCTCCAAGTGTGAGAGCCACAACCACCATGTCTCACCACCACCGAGCCACCTCCCGTGCCGCCGCCGCCTCACCGTTGGCCAACCATCACCATCATCCAAAGCTCCTCCTTCTTCTTGCTTCATCTCTCCATCTCCATCTCTAAGTGAAGCTAAATGATCTAAGAGGAAGAAATAATCAAGCACCAAGTTCCGGCAAGGATCCGACGATCTATGGCCACCACAAGTTCAACCTCGACACCCTCGTTCCATTTTCGGTAAAACCCCTTTCATTTCCTGGTTTTTTTGAAGGTGTATATGTGTATGTATATATGTGTGTGTGTGTGTGGGTTTGTGTAAATTGAGATTTATTGATGTGTTATAACTTAGCTTGATGCTTCATAATGTGTTTATTTATGTTTTATGATTTGTTGGTAACTTGTTTTTGAGTTTGGATCGAGTTGGAGAAGGATTGAGAGCCATTCCCGCAACACCTTGTTTTAGCCCTATTTATTTTAGTCCCAGGCCTTTCGAAATGGCCGTTTGGGCAACCCGTTCATTTTCCAAATACCCGTTTCACTTCCCAGAATTTCGACCCGAGAGCTCCCAAACACCTGTTTGGTCCCCCAGTTCATTTTTCAAACGCCCGTTTGGCTTCCTAGAATTTCAACCCGAGAGATCTTACGCCCGTTTATGCTTTTAGGCCATTTTGTAAACGGCCTTTTAGCCCTAAAAAGTGCTCCAATTGACCTGAAATTTTAACCATAGAAACTAAATTGAGTGTAGAGTATTCTCCAATTTTAATCACCTCAATATCATATCTGAGCACCGAGATATAGCCTTCACAAGTTTGCCTCGCCATTTCATCAAAAAACTGCATTCATCCAACTTCGAACCTATGCCATTTTCTCCTCGCTTTGAACCATGATTCGAGCCATATATATTTGGAAAGATCTATTTGTCTACTTTCATTTCCAATAAACAAAACCCAATTACAAATTCTCAAACTTAAGATATTCCCATTTTCCTACAGCTTGCGCGTTTTTGAAAATTGTCCACTTTTGACAAAACTCACCCAAATCTCTTTTCTTGCATTCCTTTCACTTCCTTGACTCTTGTATGTGATTTATATCTGTTGTATGTTTATTTTATTGTTATTTATATTATTCTTTGACACTCTATGGTCTTTAATTGCTTAAATTGGATTGTTAACTCCGTGACTTACGTGAAATGAATTCGTTTGATTAAATGGCATGAATATATGACCTCTTTGAGTTGAATGGCATCTCTTATATGTTAATTGAATGTCACCCATGTTATATCATCTCATAACGCGCTGCACCCCTTCATGAACATTGTCTGCATCCTATTTGGTTCCATATTGAGTCATTTCTCACTAGTACACATTGTTCATTCTCTTGTACAGTTCATTTCCAGGGCAGAGACTTCTGGATCGATAGACACCCATATTGCTTATGTTTCTTGTCTTGTGGTATTCCAGGTGAGGGTGTTTTCATTGTCGTTGCGTATTAAACCCTATAACCTTTATGTGACAAGTTTTGGCCAAAAACCTATTATGTATAAATATTGTTTTCAAGCTAAGTTATCGAGTAAATTCTTATCGAGTAAATGTGTTTTAAGGATTTCGAAATGTATTATGATATTCATGACTTGAAATGTTTTGGCGAGATTATGCACATTGATCATGCACATGTTATTGGGCCCCAAGGAAATGTGTGAATGAAGACCGGTTCGGCATCGGGCCGACATATAGCTAAGCCATTGCACAAAGTACCCTTTGAGATTATCCTCGCGCGACCAAAGAGGTTGGAAGACGGGATATTCTTGAGCCGATGGTTAACCCATCGAAGGAGCGGGTAGGAGTCATGAGACCCCATCTCAATATTATCATTATGGTATGGTTCGGGACCGCAGAACCGACCATCATATGGAGGGAGAATGTTGGAAATTATTGTTACTATGATTATGCACATGATTATTAATGTTATGCACTGTGAGGGAAGTCCCGGACACGGATTGCTCAAACGATCAAGTCTCATGTTATATGCTAGCATGTACTATTATGTATTGCATGATCATGTATCCAAAATTATTACTTATGTTTATGGTACATGGTCGGAGTTTGGTTGGAGAATTTTGCACGCTCACTCGCCGAGTTATATGATTATTCACAATTTATGAACTTAATGAATTTAATATGAATTAGTCGTAAAGTCCGAGCATTGCTAGTCATTTTCTTGCCCTTTTCGGAAACTAACTTTAAATAAAACTTTAATCGGGATTTATTACTTGCATGTGCATGTTTCTATATATATGTATAGCTCCTGCTCACTTAGTCTTCTAGAGACTGACCCCTCTTTCCCATTTCTCAGTTTTCTTGCAGGTGTAGCTAGGCGGGAGTCTAGTCTTAACTTTCTTTCGAGTCTCACACGTACATTTGAGTCACATTATTACATTGTTACTTTATTTGTATCGTTTATTTAAATAGGCCTGTGTGCCATCGCATGATTTATAATTATTTATTGTTGTCGGCCGTGCCGATTATTATATTTATTTTAGGCCCGTGGCTATTGTGTAATTGTTTTATTTAGGGCTCGTAGCCCATTGTTGTTTTCATTGAGCTGTGAGCTCTTGTTGTTGTTAATTGTTACTTTTGCTTCCGCATTTCACTTGTTTTGTTATTGGATTATTTGGTATAGGGTTAGATTCCGCCTAGCCAGATTGTTGTTTTTATTTTGTCACTCGTTCGCCATGAGTCCGGTTCATGGTTGGACAACCCATTCCGTGTGTGGACTAGACTTATGGTGCGGAGGATGTGGTGCCTATCGTCGCGGTGCTACAATTTCGGACTAAACCAAGGGCACAAACGTCTTTCTCATGTCGAAATAGGACAGGTAGGGGTCTTGGTCGCCGGAAGAGCTTGCCAGAAAAGGGGACCCAATAGTCTCTGATGTTGTTGCGACTTTGCTCCTTCGTAAAGTCACTACCACTGAAAATTAGGCCACGAAATTCCTATCAATGTAATCCTCGTATCGCAGTGATCGAAAAACACTACCTATACGTCAAATTCGGCAATAAAAGAGAAATCCTCAATTCTTATTAGGCTGTTGCCATCGTCTTCTCGGGCTGCTAGTTGTAGTGAGTTGGGGGACTAGGGGTGGGGAAGGCCGGTCTGGTTTTTTCTTTTTCTTTCTTTTTTTTTCTTTTGATTTTTTTAGTTTTAATTTTTAATTTAAATTCATTGATAATATATTATGTAATATATAATTTGTATATAGAATGATTAGAAATATATTATATTTTTCTCAAAATACAAAACATATAATATGAACAATATAAATAAAATGTATTAATTCTTAATAATACACAAAAATAATAATTTTAAATTTTTTAACTTAATTAAAACATAAAGACATTCATAACCATTCTAAAATCTATAAAATTTGTATATTTTTATATAAGAGAACATCTATTTAGTGAATAATTGAAAAATATAAATATATTAAAAAAAATAAGATTATTAATTATATACACAAATTATTAATCCTAATTATTTAATATAATACAATTTAAAAAATATGTTATAATATTTCAAATGCATTCCTAACTATTATATTTCTAACAAAACGAACCCTCATTTTTATTTATACTACAAAACATTCTTGAGGTTTTTTGGTCATTTCATAATAATAAATAATATGAAGGTTATTTTTGGAATTATAAGGGTCAGGCCTAACGGAACCCCAATGGAATGGAGGGGCCTCAAACGGAATGTAACAGAGATGGACTAATATGTAATTTTCTAAAGTGCAACACCTGATTTGTAATTTTGTCTATTGTGAAGACAATCAAATGTAATTTACCCTTATATAAATTTTTCCATATTGGATTAGTTCATGTTGCATTTAAGCTACTAACTTTACAAGGACTATCTGAGAGTTTCTATGTTTTAAAACTTGGACCGGACGTCGAACCGGTAGCCTTATTATTACTGGTGGGCAAGGTCAAATCGGTGTGACGTCATAATTACATAATAATTAAGTTTAATTATATAAAATTATAAATATTAATTAAAAATAACAAAATAAGTTAAATATTATTAAAAAATAAATATAATTTTAAATCATTTACATCTACTCATTAATTTAAAAAAAATTCTCCTATCATAAGTTTTCAAATTATAAATTTACGAACAATTTAGCCAGAGATAGATTTAACAAATATCATACAATTTATTGTGAAAAAAATAAAAAAAATCACACATACATTTATATTTTTGTAGATATATATTATAAAAATAAAATAATTCACATCATTTTATCGATAATAAAATTTAGTTCATACTCCGTATATAATATTTATTGTATTAATATTTTAATAAAATTTAATTTGAAATATAATTTATAAATTTAGTGAGTCAGGAACGTATTAAGAGTTTTATTAACAAAAGGATTGCTAATTGAGTTGCTAGCTTAACTGGTTTGAGCTTACTAGTTGCATTTACGACATGATTGGTATGAATGAATGGAATGAGGTAGGAAAGGAATGGACTTTGGAATAGAATGACTTTATTATAGAATTCCTATGATTGGTACGTCCAGTAATATGGTTCGGAACGAAATAAAAATTTTAAATTTATTTCATTCATATTATTCACAAATAAAAATATAAATAACAATATTAATAACATTATGATTAAGTACATGACTAAAATAGTTTATATATTAACATAATTTTATTTATTTTTTAGTTTTAATAATAGTATTGTGTGTATGCGTATACACGCGCGTGCATGTGTGTGAGAAAGAGAGAGGGAGAGATATTTTTATATATAATTATAAATATTATAAATATTAATATTTTTATATGTGATTTTACTATATTTAATGTAATACATGATGTTTAAAAATAAATTTAATATAAGTCTTAAATTTAGTTTTTATAAAATATTTTAATTAATTATGCATATCTATGAATTTATAAGTAAATAAAAAAACATATTGAATATGTACTTTTAAATATATAATATATAATATATTTATATTGGTATTATTTTAATATAAATTAATATAATTTATTACACTTTCAACGTGATTATACATTCATAATAATAAAAAATAATAATATAATACACATTCAATATATATATATATGGAGATTACATAAAAAATAAATAAGTTTTTGAGATTGGGAATGACTAATACCATGGGGTACCTAAGGAATGGATAAACTCATGTTTGTGGTAATGGGCATTACCTCAGTAATGAGCATTCCCAATCACTTTTTGTACCAATCAAAGGTTTGGAAATTGACATAGGAATGCTCATTCCATTCCATCATACCAATCATGCCGTTAGTGGGTCAAGGGTTCAAAACCCCATTATCCCAATAATTTTGGGATTAGAATTTAAAAAAAAAAAATCCGGGCCAACTGATCCGCGAAGCGGCCCGGTCCGAATTTTTCACCAGTTTTCGACCGGTTCACCCCGGGCCATACTGGTCCATTCAAAAGGTGGTTTTTAGGGGCCACCGGTTAAACCGGTCCGACGACCGGTCCGGTCCGGATTTTAAAACATAGTAGAGTTTTATAGTAGCTCCTAGAGATGATAGAAATTTATATTGAAACAATTTTTAATGGGAATTATACAATCTAGTTATACACATGGCCCCGTATATTTTAATATTTATCCTAATTTACGGTTATCATTATATGAAGTTAATAGTTTGGATGTTTTAACTTTAAATGTTAGAACACATGGTTATAATTATGCTCCTAAATATGAAGTTATTTGTATTTTTTATAGAATTTATTATAAACCTCTTCAAACACTTAATCCGCATTCTCAAATGGTTGATAAACCATTGAACGAAACCATTCACACAGAAACTAATTTTAGTAGATCTGAAATTACTACTCCCAGATCTACTAAATGAGAAGAAATAACATTCCCAGAAAATTGGATTATAGAGCAAGCAATGTCTGCTAACCTAATACACAACATAATCCTACTAATATTGTTCAAACTATGAAGAAGATGTTCAAATATATTTTTAAACATTCCTAATTGATTATTATCTTGTTAATTACACTTCTTGGCTTAATTTCCTAAATTTGATCACTTGCCTCCAAGCTTAATATAAATTGAATTTCACTGATTGCATGGCGTATATATGTGATACCTTTGAGAGTTATTGTATTCTTTAGGTGCTAATTGTTAGGAATAGTTCCCTTACAGCCGATTGTATATCCGCTTGGTACTTTTTCTTATGTAAATCGCAGACAATCTTTGAATAAAATAATAAATAAAAGGCAACACTTCTTTATATGCTCTTGTTTGATTGTATGTGTACTTTAATTGCGCATGTATAAGAACTCCCCTAATCTAGATGACTTATAGGACTCAACCATTTAGGAGAAGTGGTTCATGAGACAGCCCTATATCACATAAGTCATTATTAGAAAATCACTCCAAGCCAATGAGTCCTACAGACAGTGGGAGTGTCAACTCAGCCCGTTTGAGGCTTGCTCGTGTGATCGCGCCCTTAAGAAGGACCACCTTGTTTCATGGGTGCAAAGTGTATAGTTGATAGGTGCGTGATACATGGGGTGCTTACTTTTTCTAGGTAGGTACACTGAGGTGTCCCGTGTGAGAAGATTCCTAAATGGAAAAGGAAGTTTCTATTTCAAGAAATGGAAACTTCCAGATTAGGAAATATCTCACGAGTCATTGATGTGATTAATTGA
>JBBMKE010208087.1:0-14859 GCA_037834125.1 Lippia alba | reverse complement strand
TCAATTCATAACTAATATAAGAGAAACCCACCTTAGAAAGCTAAACTAATAACATAAGCCTCGCTGTCCGGCCTTGTCTCCGAGAGAACCCAAATCTATGCAAGAAAAGTGGTGTGAGACTCAATATGACCAAATTAGACGCTCGACAATGCTATAATATGATATGAGATGCATAAAAGATCAAATCAATGTCATGGAGAGGCATTTAAGTATAATTTCAATCATTCATTCGTTCTTTGAAAAGTTCGCATTCATTCGAAGTCATAACTTTCTCATATCAATTCAAATCAAGCCAAATTTCATCAATAACATTCATAACACATAATTCAACTTGTATATAAGTTATAAGAATCATCAAGGTAGGATAAAACAACGTGTAGGGTTCATTATCAACGAATCAAAGTGTTCATGTGCATAAAAGAGCAACGAAGACACACGAACCCATTACTCGCACATAACACATCAAACGAACCCTAAATTTTGACAAAAGGCACTTAATGTTGGAAATGGTAAGGTAAACGCAGCGAAAAATAAAAATTTTTCCAAACAAGAAGGACCGTGAAAGCTCTCGATTACCGTATTGAGTTCGTAGTTTCAAGAAACTCACGTTTGTTGAAGTTTTCTTGTGACGCTAGTACCGCCTACTAGAACGCCCTTCACGCGGAATGTCCCTCGAATGGCCTTCGATTAGATCCCGAAGCAGTGATCCTCTAAAGTGTATCCACACCAGTCGCAGAACCTGATCAAGCTAGGGAGAATGCTAGTTCTGTGGCTTGTTTTTAGGCTAGAAGATTTTGCTTTGAAAAACTTTATTTTGATTTTTCTCAAAAAACACATAACACTTCTTGAGTGTTGATCTAAAAAATGAGAAAGTCCCAACCCCTTTATTTATACTAAGGGGTTCGAACCCCTAAGGTTTCCTTAACCTTAATGGGCCTTTTTCTTGCTCACTAATTAACTAATTAATTATTTAATTTAATTGCAAAAATAAAGTTCTTGTCTTATTTTCCAATTCCCAGCAAGAAACAACTTTTTCTCTCCTACAATAAGAAGTTGGACTTTTCAACTTTCCTAAAATTGAAAAGCTCCTACAATAAATAAATTAATTCCTAATTATTTATTTAGTGGGTTACGTATTGAGAATAATCTAATAATTAATTTACAATTAATATTAGACTTAAATTAATTAATTACATTTAATCAATTAATTTCAAGAAAGATTTTCCATGTGTGGAATAAATCCACATGTACTGCCACATCAACGGACACGTGTCACACGTCCCGACGGCACGTCTAAAGACACGTGGCAGTCACGTTTCCTAAACATGACCCGTGGTGAGGTTTTCCATCTTCTATCAATAATTTGATCCTTCGTTAATCCTATTAACCTCCTATCCAAAACCCTCGAATTCTGGCATTTGTGTATGACCCTTTAGGTTCATTATTCGATTAGCAATAACAGTGAATAATTAATTCACTTAATTAATTATCCACTTCAGAGATCACATGATCATAATGTAGTAATGGATGTGTGATCCCTAGTTGAATAAGAATTAAATCAAAGAACCTTTTGTCAATAACATCTAGTGAATAAGATCCTCTTACACTTCCACCTCTCGACCAAGAACTAAGGCATGGGAATATTCTCAGAGCCTAAATATTCTTGATATTTAAAGTTAAGTTCGTATCATATCAATTTTGATCTCAATCAAGGAAACCCCATTTTCTTGATGTCTTGATCTTTATCTACCATCGCCAAGGGTTTAAGTCTAATGGACTACGAACAACTTAATCAGTAAGAGATCAACTTTGTCCTTATAACAAGTTGTAGGTCCTTTATTGTTTCTACTAATTCTCATATGCCACTTGCATAATCCCAACATAGGCCGTGGTTCAGGTTTCAGTATGTCGAAATCCTTTTGAGCCTATATCCAAGATTACAAAGTTAGCTCATATGAGACATTAAAGAAACTCAAGTCAAAAGATTAATCACGTTTGTAGCACCCCAAACGAAAGGAACCACAACCCCCGCACTATAGCCCGACACGTGTAACGAAATGAGAAGTCCTTACATGTACTAAGCCACAGCGAATGGGTGAGAAACAAAAACAAACCAACCTAAGCTAGGCGGAACGTAGACCCTGGCTGAAAATTTAAAACATGCTCAGAGTGCGCGACAAAAATTTCAATAAACAAACATAAGCATCAGGATCGGCACACAAGCACACCCACAAGCAATGGCCACGGGCCGTCATAATTTAAATTAACCGAGTCACATGCAAACTTGGGCTCACATACCTCTTTTAATGCAAACAAACTTGTCAAGGGCAATTTAAATCCTATGTGGCACACAGACCACATCTAAAAACATACTTATACAAACATGCGATCAAAATACATAAATTTTGTATAAATTCTAAATATAAATGCGAATTCTCAAACTAAAATACAGAAACGACTCAAAACAGACTCCACAGACTGACTCACACCGCCTAGCACGAACTCCGAAGCAAACCTGCAAACTAAAAATATAAAAGGGGAGGAGTCAGTCCAAAGACTAAGCGAGGGGCTACACACGCACGCATACATAACTATATAGAGCACACCACATAAAGTATATTAAAATTCATGAACCGGGACGTGGTTTTTGCAATCCAAAAAAATTTACCCGTGATAAATAATATATAGGGAAGATTTGGGCCAAAGGCCAAAACAACCAAATTCTAGGTAATTATGAATCCACGCCCGTTTCACAAATTAGGTTTATACTCACACGAACAAACGACTCGGCAAGCATGAGTCTCAAACCCACCTATTCCTTTTATTCGAATTGAAACTCATTTTCAAAGCAAAACAAAAACCAACCTTCACACCGGGTGACAAGGGTTATGCACACCCTAACTATCCAAACATATATGTCAGGGTCGTGAGTTTTGCGACACTCATTTCCCAAGGACTCCATCCCCCACCTGTCTTCTAGTGGGTTCTGGGTTGATCCTTTCAAAGTTGGAGACCGCACTAGGGAGTGCCCGACGGCCCGCGATCGTCCCGAGACTCCTTTCGTACCAATCTCTTGAGCCCCACACAAAACGTACAAACATATCTCCACATAGCGCTCGCTAGACCAACAAACACATACAACACATGCATATCGTACCTTTCGTAGTGTACGTACATATCACACTCACACACTTGACCCACAAAACGTATCAAAAGCAGACTAAGCATACGTAGGCTTATACACAGTGTTTCGTACATTTCAAATCCAATCATATGACATAACCCACAAAATACGTACTTTACACATATCTACATATATACATAAGACTTATAAACCGCATGCATTCAAAACAAGCACGTTTCAGTAGGGTATAACTATATCCTAACCTCACCTAGTACCAACAAAGCTGAAGACAAAGCAAACGGTCCACCCCGGAACCTGCACGACCCACTTATCACAACCCCGGGTGCAACCTGAACCAAACTGAACACAAGCAAAGGACTCAGACTCAAAAATGAACCACACAGACGTACGACAATGCTCAACATGCATATGGGTATGTATAAGTGCTCAAGTTGTGCTTCTAATGTGGTATCGTGGCCAAATTGGACATACTAATGCACAAACACTCAAAAGATGCAATCACGAACGTATGATTCAAACTGAAATTAACCAAATGCAAATCAAAACCTCATATAATTTAATAAATCATATTACACACTGAGATACGTTCATGTGCACAATAAATGTAAATAATAAAAATCGAAAGATATAACAATTCAAATAATTTCATATTAGCTCACATAGCACATAACCAATTCCTATTAATTCGTACATTGCATAACAAATTCATATATACACAACTGAACTATCTTTACGTGCAAAAGTTCCTAATTAAATCCTATAAGTTCCATAAAATTCATATTTCACATTTCATATAAAATTCATATATTACCAAATCAATTAGATTACATGATATCATGCGGCGAATTCATTTAAACTCACGAAGTCACATATTAAATTCAAATAAATCATTTAACCATTCAAAGTTCATTTAATTCATAATTCACATAACATATTCAAATCCAACTTAGGCGATCAAACTTTAATAACAAAAGTTTCAAGTTTAATAATAATTCAAGGCATAACAATTCATTTTTATATAATTACAATTATCATATTAACTTATCTCATACTTAGGTTTAATTAATTCAATTCATACAATTTCACATTTTTCTAAAATTACTCAAACATCCCTTCTATAAGAAATATATTCAACTAGTGGTATGAAACGAAACAATTATCGACAATAATTACGAATTCATACAATTCGTATTTCATTACATATATTTTCGAAAACTATACAATGCATATTCATTAATTCACCAAGCATACAAGAATGATTTACAATTTAAAATGATCAAAAACTAATACAATTTCGATACGACGAGGCTCAAATTACAATCCAAACATCCATACATATAACATTTCATTCCATACACAATTTCATATACATCAGAATTTATATCGATCGACAAATCAAGCATATTCGCAATTAAATTCATTTAAACAATTAAATCAAATAATTCCAAACTGTACAAATAAATTCGTAGAAAATAAACCGAGTGTCCTCTTGATAAACCAAAAGCGGCATTAGACTCACCGTGTATCACCCTGCTCGTTCACACATACAGGTACGCAATACGTGTGGGTTTAATTTAGTAATTTTATTCGATTTCTCATAATTGATGCTCTTATGTGACTTATGAATTAATTTCTCGAGCATGCCTTACGTGACTTATGTGTTTTTTGGACCTGTTTGAATATTTTATTTATGTTTTGGGCTTGGTTTAATTAGTTTGGACTCAATACCACCTTATTTGCATTTTTGGGCCTTTTTCCAATTGGCCACTCTTGAGTCCTTAATTCTTTTCTTGAGCTAGGGAACTCGAAAACGAGTTCCGACACCTTCATTGTGTTCCATTCGGCAAATGGGATTCAATGAGTCTAACCACGCATTTTTATGACCTCGTTTCGACCCCCATATCGACTCGTATACACTCACGTACACAAATATCTCTTGGTGGGACCCTTGGACACCCCTTTTGTAGACTTTTCTCCCTTGTCCTTTGCATTGTCAGAATTTCCCTTCATCCTCTCCCTCTCCCTCATGTTTTTCCCCAAGAGAAAGAAGAAAGATGCTAAGTTCCATTTCCCTCCATTGAAGCTCAAGCCCAAGCTCAAGACTCCCCTTCATTTCTTGATTTCTCTTCAAGGTAAGCTTGGATTTATGTTTCTCTTGACTTGGTGACTTCATATATGCATTCATATCATTAATTTCATGGTGGGCTTGTTGGGATTAAAATATGGCATGATTTAGGAGGGTTTGGGGCATATGTTGCATCTTTGCATCTCCATGGCTCTTGTTGTTCTTGTATGCATATTTGGGGGTGTTGGATGCTAATTCTTTGATTATTTATTGAACACTTGGCTTGGAGGTTGTAATGGGAGTTATGGCCCTTGTGGTGATTGTGGGTTTGTGGAAATTTGCATGAGATCTTGATTTATGGATTCATTTGAGTGTTAAATGTGCATCTATGGTGATATATAGCAGGACAGTTGGTTTTGGCATGGAGTTTCACCTTGAACCCTTGATCCCCTTTATCCCATTTCATGAATTTGAGTAGTATTATGAGTTAGGATAATTTTTTGTGTGTTGTGGTGATGGAAGTTTGCATATTTGATGCATTTAGGCATGCTTGAGTGTTAGCTTTGCCGGTTGTGCCCTTATGTGCGCCTTTAATTGATTCGTTGAAGCTTTGAGCATGAATTCATGTATCCTTGGTGCTAATTGATGTCTAATATGTTTATGCATGAATTATTGAGTGTATGTATGTGTTTGAATTGAGTTTAGAGTGCTCTTGCTTGCCTTGATCTTGCCCTAGCCGATTTTGCCTTGTTTGGAGCGTTTTTTGGTCCTGTAGGGGATCCACGGGCGTGGATTTTGGCCGTTTTCCCATGTTCGTGTTGAATCCGGGGCGAATCACGTGTGTTGCTTTTGGCTTCTGTGGTACAAAGTGAGGTTTAGGTTTGTATAGTGCGACCTAAAGCCATTATGTAACTTTTTCTTGCCCCGCATGTGGTTATATTTGGGCTTATATATACGTAAATACGTGTTGTGATTAGATATGAGTTTGGTTTTGTGATCGGCATTTGATTTGGGAAAATGTAATATAAGCTTAGTAAGCTATTTTGGAAAAAATGTGTGTTGTGAAGTGTAGTGTTGTGTAGCGAGATAAGCCACGAAATATTGGCACGTGATGTGTAGTGATGTGTTATGTGTGTGAGCTCAAGGAGCTACGGGTAAGAAACCCTCGGCACGGTATCAGGCCGTCGAGGTTTAGCCTGTGCGTGGTCTCCATCCAAGATACATACGCGACCCCTGGGCGTTTGGGAAGGTTTGTGTCTTGATGCCTCCTAACGTAGATCAAGGAGAGGGCACGATATGGGATCGCTACCCCACGTGACATAGTGTTGTGGTTGGTTGGGCTTTGCATGGCTCTTCCGATATTGGTGTGATGGAGTTGTGTCGTGATGTGATTCGATATTATTTTGTTGTGTCGTCTATTGAAGCAGGTTGGAAGCTCGTACTCGCCGAGCATGTGTGTGTAGTGCGATTTATTAATCGAATTGGGAATTGTGAAATTTATATATATATGTATTTTGGTGTGTTAAACCCAATCTCGGTTCATGAATACACCCCTTTAATACGTGCTTTGATATATATAGCTAGTGTCAAGGTGTGCGTTAGCTACCTCACTCAGTCAGTTAACTGACCCCTCCCCATTTATATTTTTAGCTTGCAGGTTTACTTTGGAGTTGGAGCTGGGCGGAGTTGTGTCGAGTCTTTTCAGTCAGTTGGTTTGAGTCTATACTAGAGGAATTGCATCTGCATTTGTATAAGTTTGGATTTGTTCAATTATGTAAATTTGTATCCGCGTATTTGCAATCATTATTTAAATTGCCCTTGCCGGGCTTTACTTGAGAATTGAAAGAGGCCTGAGGAGCCCAAGTTTGTTTGAGATCGCGTGTTTAATTTTCTGCAGGCCTATAGCCAGTGCATGTGATTGAATTTAAACTTTCCGCTGTCTGCACTCTGTCTTGTGGTTTGATTGGCAGGGTCTACGTTCTGCCTAGCTTAGGAGGTTTTTGTTTTGTCACCCGTTCGCTAGGGAAAGATCCGAGTGCAGAATTCTCCATTTCGATATTCAGGTCGGACCTTAGTGCGGGCGATTTGGTGCCTTACGTGCGGGGTGCTACATGATGGAAGGATCGACCGATCCTAACCATCCATATACATAACATACCCCGAGAGGTAGCTAGCCTACTACGGGTCCTCCCCGGCTACCCGGAGGCATGAAAATATCACGCCTTCCTTATCTCCCGAGGTCGCACGTGATATCTTGGGTGGAGACTATGCACAGCCTTAACCTCGACGACCCTATACCATCCCGAGGATTCCTTACCCATAGTTCCGTTGAGCTTAAATATCATAAACATAACATATCATAACCAATCTTCATGGCTTAGCTCGCTACATAAACATAAACAGAACAGAAATTCCCAAAAAGGCTCATATACACCTTCATAATAACTTTTCAAATCAAGTGTATCTCACAAGGCTATAAACGTATCATATCAAACACATATTTACATATATATACAAGTTATATTCACATGCGGGATAAGAAAACGTCACATTAAGGCCATAGGTCACGTAGCTATACAAAATCCTATCCTCACCTTGTAATTAAGCAAAAGAGTGTGAAGTGAGCGTGAACTTATGCCTCAGGCTCGTCAACAGGGTCCTCCTCTGAAAAGAAACACAAAGAAACCCGAGACTTAGACTCTATATGGACTGAAAATGATGCACGACATAAAGAGACATGAATGAGATGCATATGCTTATCATACATATTCAAACCATTTCCAAAAAGTCACATAAAAGCACATACAAACGTATTTTAGGCATGCAAAAGTCGCACGTATCAAAACAAGCGAAAGAAATGCTTAAAAACGTATAAAAAGGACATATCCAAGTATTTAGGGGTCAAAGGAATTGAACCGCAAAAGTCAAAAATCCCAAAAACGGACAGTAGCTTCTGACACGGGCGTTTGGTGTCAGTTCAAAATCCAAACGCCCGTTTCATAGGCATTTTTACCCAGAAATGGCTTCTCAAACGGGCGTTTCATATTTTCAAAGAAAGTCCAAACGCCCGTTCAAGTTGCTATTGGAAGAAAAATCAGCTTCCAAACGGGTGTTTGCAAAACAAACTAAAATCCCAAACGCCCGTTCAGATACCGTCTGTAATAAATTTTTCCAACCCAAATGGGCGTTTGCAAAATAGTTCAAAAGTCCAAACGCCCGTTTGCATTAGACAATTTTGAAAATCCCGCGCTGTCCAAACGGTCGTTTGCAAATTGCACTAGGGCACCAAACGCCCGTTTGGACATGAAATTCTGGGCAGAGAGTTAGGGGAAAACAGGGGTTCAACCCAATATCACCCACAAAGTTCAAATTGGTCCGAATAAATGCAATACAAACACTAACAATAATGCAAGGATCATATGCATATGCGTATGCAACAAAGAAATCAAGAAATGAGAGCTTGGGGATACAATCCCCAATTCAAAACAAGTTGATCAAAATTTGGCTTCAAGCCATTAATGCTCTCAACAACCAAAACCAAGTTATATATGCAATAAATGCAACATAGAGAATTCATACATCAAGTCCAAAACCAACCAAATGCATGCAAGATCTCAAAACCAAGAAAAATGCAATATGACCTAACTATTCCTTCATATGCCCAAAATTGTATGCTATGGATTCCAAGAAGAAATGATTGGAGGGATAGATAGACGATCTCGTGGGGATTCCGGAACTTACTTGGGCTCGAAAAATGATCGAGAAATGAAGAAGATATGGACTTGAGAAGATTGATCAAAGACTTTGGCTCTTGGGATTGCTCTTGCTCTTGTTCTCGGTTGAGATGGAAATGAAGAAAATGAAAAGGGGTCAAGGGTTAAAAGGCTGAACCGGTTCGGTTCTCGGGTCACGGGTTCGGTTCTTGGTTTTCTCGGTTTAATTTGTTTCGGCTTTAAATGGTTCCGAGTTCAAATCTCCGACAATTTAAATTAATGAAATGCAAATAAAATGCAATTAAAATCACATAAGTCACATATTTACAAATAAAATGCATACTAAAATTTAAATCACATAACTACCTGTCGGCTCAGAAAATACGGGGTGTTACAAGTCCAAACCGAAAGTTGTCTTAAAAAACCAATGGCATTCACACACCTACATATAAGGATTTCATCTACCTAATTTAGACTTTGATCAAAACCCACTTTTATTTTCTGAATAAAGTCACTAATGTAGGTTCTAATTGTTAGCTAAGAAACATGCAAGGATCGAAGTCATAAAGATGGAAGTCAGAAACTAACTCCGACAAGGTTGATGAATAATATGTTTGGCCTTATTCATTCCCAAAAGTTAGTTGTTGAGGCGAGGGTTGTCAAATCATCATATATTGAACTTCACATCTTTGATTATTCGATTTCTTGAACTCCACACATTCGATGTGGAATACTTGACACCCCCGTTTGAACTTCGTCTTTGATATTCGATGTGGAATACTTGACACCTCCGATTTTGAACTCTACATCTTTGATTATTCGATGTGGAATACTTGACACCCTCCATTTTGAACTCCACATCTCTAAAAACTCGACATGGGATACTTGACAAAGGCGACTCCATATATACCTTACTAATAAAAAATAGGGAAAATTACATCCAACTACCCTGTATTTAAGTCTAACTACAACGTAGCCCATGATTGTTTAGAAATTATATTTTAGTCCCTATCTTTTGTTAACATTTGTAATTAGACCTAATTTTTGTAAATTTTTAGGTATGATTTTGCATTTTTTGTCATGTATTAAATGTAATAGTCATAAAAGCATCCGGAACATAAGTGTACTTTTATAAATTCCGTTAATGGATTTCATGAAAACGAAAAATATAGGGACTAAAATGTAATTTCTAAACAATCATGGACTACGTTGTAATTAGACCTAAATACAGGGTAGTTTGATGTAATTTTTCCTTAAAAATATTACTTATATATACGTATATTTTTTTTAATTTTTTTCAAATATTTATTTTAAAAAATAAAATTTTGACCCCATCTAAAGTTAAAAAAATATATTATATAGACTCTTGAACGTAAATTTTTAATCTTATTGATTAACGATTCTGAAGTGGTCCTTAAACTCAGAAACTGT
Organism: Lippia alba; assembly: GCA_037834125.1. NCBI lineage: Eukaryota > Viridiplantae > Streptophyta > Magnoliopsida > Lamiales > Verbenaceae > Lippia > Lippia alba. The sequence goes on along the minus strand of JBBMKE010208087.1, from coordinate 4,505 downwards.
CTTGTAGCCACTATTAAATGATTATGAGAAAACACTAACGCTATTTTTGAAATATTAATTTGTGATGGTTTCGTTCATGCATACTTTGGATTGTCGTCGTGATTTCAATATATCATATTCATATTTATATACGCTTCATAATTTCCAAACTCAACTAACTTACTTGGAGCCAGGAGGACGTTTGGATTTGGAAGAGCTTATACTGCCATTCTGCCAAAGTGTTTGTTTAACTTAAATATTTCTACATTAAATTTTACAACGACGGGGTGGTGGCGCAGTTGGCTAGCGCGTAGGTCTCATAGCTTCTGAGTTATCCTGAGGTCGAGAGTTCGAGCCTCTCTCACCCCATTATTTTTCCCATTGCATAACCTCATTTTCGTTATTTTAATTCATTTTGTTTGGTACAATTTTACCAAATTAGTACAACGGTTCTCTGTTATTTTAATTTCAACATTGCATAACCTCATTTTCTTTATTTTAATTCATTTTGTTTGGTACAATTGTACCAAATTTACCAAATTAGTAACAACGGTTATCTATACTATTATATTAAATGTAAAACAATAAGGCATAGGTATTCGACTTTTGAACTCTTTTTTTTAATCCCTAGACTCTTTTTTTTTCTATCTCTAGACTTTTGACCTCTTTTTCTGCCCTAGAGGCTAGAATAATTGTATATCTTTTAAAAAAAAATTATTTATTTACTTTCTTCACAAGAACAAGGATGTGTTATCTATTAATTTTTTATCTCTCACATCACGTTAATTATTTCTTTTAAGAAAAGGTAGGGTTCAATTAAATATTTTACGGATTATTCCAAATAATTGTGAAATAACCACTATGAAACAATATGTGATATATATTTTTATTCATTGTCAGCTCAGCACTTATTATCATATCATTGAATTTCCGGGACTCATATGACATGTTATTGTCATATGTTAAAGGTTTGGAGACACGTTAGCTTTTTTTTTTCATGTCATTTAATTACGGCGAACTTTGTCCTAAAATTGACACATTTTGGTAGTTGCTGGACTGTTTTGTCACCGGAGAAAAAATTGTCCTGAAAATATTAGTTGGGGTCAGTCAGTATCCCTTTCCCACCTTATTACCGACACATTAGTAGACTAACAATGTTATCAAAAGACACTTTGACAGCAAAGAGAAGCGAACAAAGTTATAAGTCATTCCAAATGTCAACCACTACGTTAGATGTGTTTAAATATCATGTAGATGCATTTGGAAATAATGAGACGTATATAAATATTTTTCTTCAAACACACACCTTGCCCGTTTACTTTTAATGTCATGTTTTTGCATGTTCTTTTTTTTTTTTTAAATCTCTCAGAGTTTCCACCCTTAGATTTTTTTTTTTTACTTTTGTATGTTTTTGCATATTATTTTTTGATCCCTCTAAAATCATGTTTGCCCCGTACACTGTTTTTTTTATTAATAGCAAGACAGTCATATTCAATATGAAACACAAAGGACATTGGGTAATCACTTTGGGAGGTATATTGAAAAAAATATTCATAGGTTCGAATCCCTCTAATTGCATTGGGTGGTGTATTGAAAAAAAAATTGGTGCTTCAACTTCAAGGGTGACATTGTCGGTTGTATTGATAGGAAAAGTAAAATTGATTGTTCTTATAGGGAATAAATATAATACCGGAGAAGGAAGCGTACATTATCGAGAGGTTTAGAATGTATAGGAAGACATTGGCTACTGGGACTCATCTTTTGGTGCCCTTCCTTGACAAGATTGCTTATCTGCCTTTTTTGAGACAAGAGGTTATTTCCATTCACAATCTATCTCCTATTACGAAGGATAACATCGTTTTTAAAATTGAAGCAACTCTCCTTGTTAAGGTATGATTTTTAGTTCAACTATTGGTCATGCGCCGTCGATTGACATCTAAATAAATATTTTTTGCCAACAAATTTTTTTTGTTGATATTGACATCTCTATTTTCTGTTTCTAAAGATAGTGGATGCTAAGTTGACAACTTATAGAATTGAGAATCCATTGTACAATCTTATTGAAGCTGCAAAGAGTGCAACACACCGATAAGTTAGTAACCTTCCACCACACCGAAGAGAGAATGGTGAAAAACTATGATTAAGTCACATGTTATGTTCAAGATATTTAACTCTCAACATGGCGGTCCACGAGAAGAGTTTACTTGATGGAAAGATAACGGTAAAGATTTTGATACGTTAGATTTATTCATATAGTTTTCACCTTCCTACTTTGATAAATTTTAAATATAAATCAGGTGGCCATCAATGCATGAGCTGAAGATTGGGGCTTTAAATGTCGCCATTGTAAGTTTATTAGTAATTTTAGTTAAGCTAATTGTTTCTTATTTTATCTTATTTACACTATGTATTTTTATTAATTCAGGGGACATTTGTACCCTTGTTTGAGTGCGGGTAACAATGGAGGAGAGGGCTGCAGCAATACGTAAGAGGAAATAAATGCTTTTAAAGCATGAAGGTATCATATACAATTTGGGCTACATTTGTTTGCAAAAATTTTTTATCCTTCATTTAATTTGAAATCTCTTATTTGAATATAAGGAAACACGGAGTTACACCTTATTAGACTACAAGCAGTAGCAAAAACAACTGAAAAAATGGTTCAAACCTTTAATGAACACGAGATTGCCCATGGGAAGAAGTTTGGGAAGTTGTCTATCTTTGATGCATTTGTTTGGCTTTTATTGAAAGGGTTTGGACGTTTGTCAAGTCCACAGTAAAATGTTTTCTTGAAAAAGTTGGGCTGAAAGATATAGATTAAACAAGGAGTAGAAGTATAGAATAACGATTAAAGTTCAGACATTTTGAAGGAGTATTCACGTATATTGACACATGAATTTGATTTGAAGTATAATAATTCTTTAAAAATTTATAATGGTTCCTAAAGGCATTTGGTCAGACTGATTCTGTTTAGCCCTTGGATCATGAGAATGAATATATGTCATGCATAGAAAAAAGAAAAGGGGCGTTATATTTTAAAACTCCCCATAAGTTGAAAAAATTTTAGTTTGCTCCCCAAGTTTGAAAAAGAATTTAGTTCACTCTCGAGATGAGAATCAAAATTTGATTTTGCTCTCCATTTTGTGCAGCACATACAACATATTGCGATTTAAGTATGCGATATTACGATTTGAGTACGTGATTCCAGAGTTTTTACACTAGTATCAAAAGGCGCAATATGTTGTATGTGTTGCATAAAATGGGGAATAAAATCAAATTTTGATTCCCATCTAAGGAGTAAACTAATTTTTTTTTCAACCTAGGGAATAGACTAAAAATTGAGTCCACAATTGAGATTTTTCCATAATTCCCCCAAACGAAAAAGACATAATATTGTCATTAGAATATTTTTTTAGTAGGTTGGGAGTGTGTTCCCGATTAAATTATTCCCTATATTTCGCTAAACATTTGAGTATATTTATATAACGCAATAAAATACTAATAGAATCACTTAGATAAATACATACAATTGTCAAATTCTTGTCCATATGTAACCCAAGATTCCCCTCCTTCCCATAAACTATGTACTAATATAAAAAAAAACTACAATTTTGGTATTTGTTTGTCAAATAATTATACTTACGTTTCTTTTTAAATTTAATAATTACATTACATATCCCGAAGATATTAATGTTTTGGGATATTATTAAATTCATGAGGAGTGTACATATAATTATTAAATTTATGAGGAGTTTAAACGTTATTATTTAATAAAAATGAACTATTTCCCTACATTTTTTTTAGGTTTATATGTAATTATAATTGTTTTATATATGTTGCCATTTATGTCAAACTAGCTTCTTTTTTTTTCCCCTTTTTTGTTCAAAACGTCGGTGCTATTGAGTCAAGAGAAAAAGTAAATTGGTGTCATTGCAGTTGGTAAATCCGTTGGTGTTATAGTTTCTGCTTATCTTATGGTTGAGAGTTCGAACCCCTCCTCACATCAAATATTATCTATACTATTATATTAAGTGAGAGGGACAGATAATAACTGTTGGACTCGTTTTTTTTTTAATATTAAGGTAGAGAGACAGATGATAACCATAAGAGGCGCACAATGTCGTGCGGGAATGCGATTTGCCAAGTTGGGGCAAACAAAGCCACCTACCAGATTAGGAATGCAAAGGCCTCTCCTCTGAAAGGAGGCCGGGGAAAGAAAGAGCTATGTTATTGACCGACCCCTTTTTCACATGTTTGAAGTGGGCCAAATAGAAAATGAAATGCATAAAATAAATAGGGAAAGGGTTTCACTTTTTGGATTTTGGCCTTATCATAGTTTTTATTCAATTATTTAACGGTCAAAATAAGGGTGTTGTCGTTATTTTGGAATCATCAGAGGATTTTTCGAAAATAATATTTAATTTTAATTGAATTCAAAAAGTGTTATGAAAAAAAAGAGGGTTCATTTTTTACACTAAAACGCCAGGAGCTCTGGCGTTTTTTGGAATTTTTAAATAATATTTTAT